>CM053035.1:141120526-141193026 GCA_028564925.1 Lithobates sylvaticus | reverse complement strand
GTGTGTGTGTGTGTGTGTGTGCGCGCAACACAAGTTTCGGACAAAATCCATCAGAAGTAATCCAACGGATTTTGTGATTGGAATGTCCGACCGTGTGTACGGGGCATTAGGTTTGATTCACAGAATGTGTGCGCAAAATTGCCAGAGTTCATGACATGCAGAAAAACGCACTGCTCTTTAGCAGACACACAGATGTCGTCGTTATTTTTAATGGTACCCCCACACATTGGCAAATGTGGTGCATTTTCCGTGCAGTGTAATTAGAAAAAAAAAAGATAAGGGAATTCTTTCCCTCGGTTTCTGTGGGGCAGCCCACTGAAATTAATTTGGTATGTGTATTAATATAATATAAAAAATGTACACACACCGAGAGCTCGGTCTCTGCCAAGATGCCACGGCACCCCTGACGACCTCGGGTGGCACACTGGGGTGCCACAGGATCCTGGTGGAGAAACGCTGGCCTAGACTATGATCAGGTGACTAGCAGTGAAGAGAACCTGAAGCACCAAAGGGAGGCCACTTTTTTATTCATCCATCCCAACAAGACTAAGATAAATTAAAAAATAACTTAAAGCGGGATTCCACCCTTTAAGTGGAACTCCCGCTTTTCGGAACCCTCCCCCCCCTCTGGTGTCACATTTGGCACCTTTCAGGGGTGAGGGGGTGCAGATACCTGTCTAAGACAGGTATCTGCACCCACTTCCGGCATAAACTCCCGTGGGAGTTTACGCAAGTTCCTGTCCCGGCGCGCTGTCTGCTGGGACACACACGTGTCCCGGCAGACAGCGCTGAAGATTCTCATTGCGCCGCGCGACTCACGCATGCGCAGTAGGGAATCGGGAAGTGAAGCCACTTCCTGATTCCCTCACCGAGAATGGCGCCGGCTACAGCAGAGAGCCGAGCGAGGGATCGGCCTCTGCTGCCGACACCGATGGAACCAGGGACAGGTAAGTGTCCATTTTTTAAAAGTCAGCAGCTGCAGTATTTGTAGCTGCTGGCTTTTAAAAAATTTTCTTCAGTACAGTCCCTCTTTAAGTCAAAACTTTTTTTTTTCTCTGAAAGTGAAGGAAAATCCCACATTTTTGGGTTGTCCAGAACAGCAATTGAGGGGGAAAATTTACAATGGGGACACCTAGTTCTGGTGACAACCAGGGATATCCTCACTTCAGACATAGGTATGGGGCAGGAAGTGGAGGGAAATCTTCCCAATGGGACACAGAAGGCAAAAAATACCTAACCGCGTTTATAACCACCCCTTACTCTATCCAAAATGGTGGTGGTGGTGGTGGTGGGGGGGGGGGGTGTTGCCTTTCGGTTCTACCCTAACATTTGAGACTGGGTCCACTTCAAATATTTAATCTTGTCATTTTATTACCATTTTATATCTTGAGCTGTCACACTGTTGAGATATGTCTTGCATGGGTAAGGGTCACAGGGATTCTTTTGTACTTCATTTGTTTTATCTGGAACTTTGCAGAAACGAGTCTTGATCTTTTCTGTTTGTTTTTGTTGAAATCCTTTCAAGAAAATGAATAAGCGTGATGTCTCTTCCTGTTTGTACAGATTATTTAGTCTATAAACTGGAGGCACAGGAGGCCCTGAACAAAGAGAAGGTAAGTTCTTCCCACAGAGGGGCTCTCTAGCAGCTGCAGAAAATGCTGGTATGTTTTGGAAGATAAAATGCACGTGTTTCTGAAAGCATAGACTGTCTGTCTGATTTTATTCCACCTCTCCAAGGGTGTAACTGTCTGGGTAGCACATCTATATGTCTGGAGGAAAATGTAGCCACTTACCAACGCTGTTGCAGATTTCTTAACTGCTTCTGTTCTTCAAAAAGTTTGGATTGACTAAGCCAATGCATTTCCTGAAAATGATTGCCAAGACGGAGGGTCTGACTGTCAAGGAACCCCGTCGCACTCTGAGTGCTTCCGTCAGTACACTGCTTCCTCCAGTCTGGACCTTCAGATATTACAGCCAAACATACAGCACTAGCCGACACTAGCTTGTAGGAACATGCAATGTTTTTATTTGAACAAACTCGCACAAATATATACACCAGGAGGACCCCCACCCCCTTCTTATCATATTTCCCTAGCAATACAAACAGACAGAATTAACATAGGTAATTAGTCTCTTAAAGCAGCCGAGGTGACTCCATGCCCACCTGGCCATTGTTGTGATTAATCAGGATTTCACTACAGGTCAGACTTGTCACTGACTTTCACACAGTAGATTACACATTGGTATAAACTAGGGTTGTACCGATACTAGTATCGGTGCCGATACCGAGTATTTGCCCAAGTACTTGTACTCGGGCAAATGCTCCGATGCTTTATCCGATACCTAGAATTGACACGGAGGGGGGACAGGAGCGGTATACACGGAGGGGGGACACAGAGGGGGACTGGAGGAGTATACAGGGGACAGTCAGGGGGTCATCGGTGCGGCGGTGGGGGGGAGTTACAAGCACTGCCCCCCCCCCCCCATATAGATTTTACTAAAGTAGCTGACAGCCGCTTCTCCTCCTCTCCCCTCTGCGGCTTCCAGCTGCTTTAGTGAAATCTATACAGGGGGGATCGGTGCTTGTAACCCCCCCCCCCCCCCCACGATCACCCCCTGACTGTCCCCTGTATACTCCTCAAATCCCCCTCTGTGTCGTCCTCCGGTCCCCCTCTGTGTATTTTGCTCCGGTCCCCCCTGTGTATTCTGCAAAAAAAAAAAAATTGTATTAAATATTTAAAAGTTTAAATTGTAACAATAATTAAAAAAAAAAAACAGACACCATTCCCCCCCCCCCCCAAAAAAAACTACTGAAACAGTCCATGTGTCATCAGTGCTGCATATTAGTGCCACTGTCATGTGACATTAAAAAAAAAAAAAGTATCGGTACTTGTACTCGGTCTTAAAGTGGTATCGGTGCAACCCTAGTATAAACACAGGACCCCTTCACACAATAGCAGGAGCCCCCAGTAGCATATGGACCACCTGCTACATTGTACAGAGGCCAATGTGATCAGCTCTTTCAATTTAACATGTGTAGTTCAGAATCAAACAGACAAGGAATAGTCTTTGTATATTTCCTGGGAGATGTAGTGGATAAATATTACTGTTCAATTTTAAGTAATCCAAGACACATTCTCAATGCCCATCAAATAGCTGTCCATTTTCTTGGTCTTCCTGTGCCCCTAATAGACACAGGGTGACTTAGACATAGGAGGTGCATGGGGAGCCGAAGCAAGGAATTCCCAACCTCTCCAAGGGATTCTGGGTTCCATCAGCCCCCCCGCCCAAAGTGACTCCAGTCACACTGACTGCTAAAAATAATGGTCAAGTCCCAGTGTTCTGTTACATTTCCCAAGCCCGGAACCCCATTAAATATGCAGCATGCTTTCCTAGATCACCAAATAAAGTAAAACTTGTGTTTGGTTGTATGCACATCAAAAATAATTTGATGCAATCAACCATTAATTGAATAGCACAAATCAGAAATGCAATTGTTTTTCCTCTGTCCATTTGCTGTCAACTTTAGGTTTGATGGCCCTAAATAAGTAGAAGCCCAAATCGACTGTCGGGGAGACAGGGGAAATCCAAAGCGTTTCAACAGATGAAGTAAGGGTCTTAGGGAAAAATGGGCTAAGGACTTCCAGATGAATACAAACAATTTCATGTGTTGCGCGTTTCAAACAAAGGAGATCATAACTCAGCAAATAAGAGGAAGCGAATGTCCCGTACACGCGATCGGCAATCGTGTGTAGGCTCCATCTGACTTTTGCTGGCGGAATTTCAACCAGCAAAACATTGAGAGCATGTTCTCAATTTTTCGGTCAGAAGCCAAAGCAGCATCATAAAAGCCAAAGCAAGATGGAGATAAACCATGTCCACATGAAACCACCCCCCCCCCTGTTTCCGAAACAATGCCTCCCACAAGGGGGGGGGGGCAGAGCAGTCTCTTTCAAAGACCCGAACCACCTAACAACAAATGGCCACTAATGCTGAGACAGGGTTCAGCCACAGATGATACCATTAAAACCATCCCATGTTTAAAGGTAGATATACCCAATGTATAGGAACTGGCTAGACAATCAACAGCCAAACCTACTGGATGTCATGGGTGCAGCGATTCCCTGTGTCTCCAGAATTCATCTGCGGCTGAACCCTGTCAACATTAGTGGCCATTTGTTAGGTGGTTCAGGTCTTTGAAAGAAATATTGCACTGCAAGATTTAGCTCATAAATCTCAAAGCAATAGATCCGTGTTGGTTTGTCCCTCAAGACTGCTCTGCTCTGGCCCCCTTTGTGGGAGGCATTTTTTCAGACGGGGGGGGGGGGGGGGGGGGGGGGGGGGGGGGGTTCATGTGGTTTTTGCTTTGGCTTTTATGATGCTGCTTTGGCTTTTATGATGCTGCTTTGGCATCTTAGTTTCCTCTTAGGCTACTTTCACACTGGCGCTGGCGGTAAAGCGGCGCTATATTTAGCGCCGCTTTACCGGCGTTTTAGCAGCGCATTTCGGCCGCTAGCGGGGTGGTTTTACCCCCCGCGAGCGGCCGAAAAAGGTCAATACCGCCGATGCAGCGGCGTTTTGCGGGCGGGTTCGGAGCGCTGCCCCATTGTTTTCAATGGGAACGGGCGCTATAGGAGCGGTAAATATACCGCTCCTATAGCGAGCCAAAGATGCGGCTTGCAGGACATTTTCCAGCGTCCTGCAAGCGCACTGCTTCAGTGCCCTCGGGCTTTCACACTGAAGACACAGCAACAGCTGTTTCGGTCGGTTTGCAGGCGCTATTTTTAGCGCAATAACGCCTGCAAACCGCCCCAGTGTGAAAGGGGCCTTACTTGCTGCGTTATGATCCCCTTTGTTTGAAACGCGCAACACATGAGATCGTTTTGTATTCATCTGTAAGTCCTTAGCCCATTTGTCCCTGAAGACCCTTACTTCATCTGTTTGAAACTCGTTGAATTTCCCGGTCTCCACGACAGTCCATTTTGGGCCTCTTCCAGCTGTCTGTCTTTGGACTGCTTTTTCACATCATGCGTTTGCGTTTTTATCCATTTTTTTTGTACCATGCCATTTACTAATTGTAATACATTTTTGTATTTTATTTTTATACATTTTCGACTTTTCTGAGTGTTCATGGTCCTCTAATGTCCCACTCTTTTAGGAACCCTGTTTTTACATATTGTATTGGGGATGTGGACCTGAACCTCCTTTCTTCCAACTATAGTTAGCATAACATTTTTTGTAAATGGGTAGAGGAGATGGAGGTGAAAAGCAACTTATAAGTGTATGTATGAGTTTTTAGGCAAAATGGTTTCATCCAGTGATTGGATTGGCCAAATTTAGTGCATTGCAATGCTGGAAATGCCAGCATTGGCCCGTTAAGAGCTGCTGTCTCGCATACCTTGTTCCACACTGCCTCTTTCTGGCCTGCCATCCTTTGGTCACTGTAGATGGAAAGTGAAGCATTCTGGGATTTGTGACATCCTTACCCCTGGAGGCTTCAGAGCAGTGAAGATGTCAGAAATATCTAGGCAAGAATGGCAGCTGGGATTTGGGACAGCAGACACAAAAATTATGTTTTTATTTCTTGTTGAACCAAGCCTTGTATAATAAATGTTTTGATCTTTCCATCTTTTGTTTTACAGCAAGATTCTATGAATCGCTATGGGGCCCTAAGCTCGCAGCACAAGATTCTTAAGGTAATCAGCATACAGCATGTGCTTTAAGTTCATGTCGATGGAAACAGCCAATTTATCATGATGTCTTTTGTAAGCTTCTTGTGTGGGTGGTGGTTGTATGCAAAATCACCGGAGTTTAATGTCCTTTTATCTATAAAATATAACGCATGTAAAGGAACATAACCTTTTAGAATTCACCTCTCTAACCCTGCGATAAAGGGTATACCCTTGAATGGTTGCCAGCCAATCATGAGAGCTGTTGAACCAAGTCTTTTGAAATTCCCACAAAATCCAAATCCTCCTCATACAACAGTATCTCTAGTTTACCCATCTTGTCCACCAGGCTCCTGGCATTGGTGAACATGCTACATCGTTTAGACCGGTCGCAAACTATACTGCGTTTGACTATCTCTACCTCTGGACAACCCCCGCCCCCCCCCCCCCCCCGACCGTCGCCTAGTTTAAAAACACCTCCTAACTTTTTGGCCATGTTTACTCCGGGCAGATCTGCACCCTCCTCATTTGGGTGCAGTCCGTCCCTTCTATAGTACTGGTGACCGACCCGAGAAGTCTGCCCAATCCTCCAGGAACCCAAACCCCTCCTTACTACACCAGCTCCTAAGCCACGTTTACTTCCCTAATCTCCCTCTGCCTTTCTGGTGTGGCTCGCTGTATCGGTAGTATTCCTGAGAATACTGCCTTGGAGGTTCTTTTCCTCAATTTAGCTCCCAAGTATCTAAAATCATTCTTTAGGACACTCCATCTGCCTCTGACTTTGTCATTGGTGCCAACATGCACCATGATTGCTGGGTCTTCCCCAGCCCCTCCCAGTAATCTGTCCACCAGATCTGTGATGTGCCGAACCTAAGCGCCTGGTAGACGGCATACAGTTCGGTGCTTCAGGTCTTTGTCACAGATTTCCCTCTGTCCTAAGAATTGAGTCCCCTACCACCAGAAACTTCGCTCTCCCCCCCCCCCCCCCCCCCCCCCCCCCCCCCCCACTCTCACTGGAGGAGTTCTTCCGCTGGCTGGTTTCACCAATGTAACTCAATGGAGCATACTTATTGGGATGCCCCATCCCAGGATCTGCCTCCCTGGCACTTCCCCTTCTATCCTTCCTGACTGTCACCCATCTACTCTTTTCTGATGCCTGCACCTTTGTCTCCACCCACCTCTGTGCTGTCACCTGCCGGGTATGTTCCTGGCTCTCCTTTAATATGGAGGGTCTTTGCAGTGCTGACAGTTGCTTCCCTATATTCAGAACCTGAGCTTCCAGAGAAACAATGTGCTTACATTTTGCACAGCAGTATTCGCCCTCAAACAGATAATCAAGGAACGCATACATACTGCAAGATGTACACTGAGTCGCATCTCCACACCCGCCGGGTATCGTACCTACCAATTTAATGAGCATTGGGATTGTACCCTGTCCAAATTACCTTACAAGCTTCCTGACGCTGCTACTCAACAATACAATACACATGCACTTGCAGACCCATGTGCACTCGCAGCCTACAAATGAGTTTCAGATTCTTCAAAAAGAAGGGTGTAAATTAGTAAGCAGACAATATGTAGAGACTTGCAGACAGAAGCATGTGACAATAAATGATGGTATTTGGTTGGTCTGGTTTAGAGTTGGCCTTAAGTGTCTTGAAGATAAATTTTGGTTCATAGTATATATGGGTGGCTATGCACAGCCAGGTTGTAGCAAATTGTGGAACCTTTAGACCTAGCCTGGGTTATTTAGGAAGGTTGCATGGATAACTGGAAACTCTGCAGCCATATAACTGTTAAAGGAATCCGGTGCCGGCACCTGCAATTGCTAGACTTCTTTTGAAACTGCTAGTTGCCTAACTCCCTGTTGTATAATCTTGTTTTACTGACATTCCAAGATTACTTCCACAGGCCAAATTAACCAGGCAGTAAAAATCCATAAATGTCTGATGATAAAGAACTGTTGCATCTTCCAACACCTGGTTGTCCTGGCTTCAGAGCATTCAAAGTCACCTACCTGGAAGTAGTAGGCGGCTAGTAATGTGAAAAAATTTAGTCAGCCAGTGACCAAAATATTAATATAAAGTCAGTGCATACAGCCAAATTTCTGCACCCTCAGAAGGAGGGGTTGGCAGCCCCCATACTTATCTCTACATGGGTTTCCCAGAGATGACGACATTCAGTTCTGAAGTTCTTGTTGTACGCAATGCTTTTCCAATGTGTGGCTGATGACTGGCCTTCTCTTCTGAAAGACAGAAAAAGGCTTTGGCGGCATATGTGGCATCCACTGATCTGCTAAGGAGGTTGATAAAAGTGCTGCTGATCCTCTTGATACCTTTCTAGGAGCCAGAATGAGCAGCTGCTATGCGTGAGACATCTGCTGTTCTATGACTGGCCTAATACCACAAAGCAACTAGCTTCTTTCATCCACTCTTGTGCTGCATGTGAAGCACCTGATTGGTTGCTGTGTGCCAACATGCACTGTCTGAGACTATTCTTTCTTCTAGCTATTTTGTATATAAAGTACTGTAAAGGCCTTAGTGTGCTTGGCCATACACTTATATATATATATATATATATATATATATATAAAAATTTATAGATTTTTTTTTTTTGTTCCTGGTTGTTGTAGTCTAAAGGGGAGAATTGGGGGCGAGGTACTGAACATGGATCTCTAACGGATACAGATAGACCTTGGCTGAAGTTGATGGCTTAGGCTTGGCAAGTCTCCAGAAAACAGAGGCCACACTGAGGGGGAACAGGTTGCCCAGATTGCATAATATCTGTATATTTGAGCCAGAAGGCACACCAAAAATGGTCCTTGGAGTCAAGAAGTATTTGTTTTGAATTCCACAAGTGACCAAAAGGAGAAAAGACAGAAAACAGGGAGTGCTGATTACAGTCACTGTTTGGCTGACAATTTTCCACCCACCTCCTTCAACAATTTATTTATACAATTGACTTTTTTGACCTAGGTGGCATTGACCAGGGAAATCATGACTTGTTTGTCAAGAATCAACTGAAGTTTGCATAATGTATGGCAGCATTGACTCTGAAACACCTGTTAACCCTGTCAGCGCCTACTCTTCCTGCATAGGCTTGACTTAAAACAAATCACAGGGTGCTCATGGTTTACCACTGTTCTGCTATTCTTTCTGCTCCAATAATCCCATAGGGTGCCCTGTACATTGCTGTAATCATGAGCAGCCACACCTCATGGCACTCCCAAAAATTTAGATTGACCGCATCATTGCCAGTCTCTGCCCTCAGAGCACGAGGGGGGGGAAAAGGAGAGACAAGTGATGTGACCACCACTAAATACAGAGGGTATTTTCTGGCATTCTTTCAGGATTTATTTTAATGCGGTGCTCCACCCAAAAGGGGAAGCTCTGCTTGTCTGCCTCCCCCCCCCTTCCTCCAGTGCCACATTTGGCACCTTGAGGGGGTAGCGGGTACCTGGTTTTGACAGATACCTGCTCCCACTTCCTGCTGGCCACAGCAAACTCAGCCGGAAGTTCAGCCCTTGCCGCAGCCAGCCCATTGAGAAAGCGCAGCACGATTTGTGCATACACAGTAGGTTTCCCTTGACCAAGATAGTGGCGTCAACACCCGAGAGCCAATTCAAGAATCGACTTGGGTGAGGACACCGCGGGAGGATCCCTGGATGGGTAAGTGCCATAATAGTAAAAGTCAGCAGTTACAGTATTTGTAGCTGCTGACTTTCAAAAAAAACACGTTGGTTTGGGGGGGCTGGAGCTCCACTTTTAAGTGTACATGTGCCCAAGGCTGTGACCATTCAAGTAGCTACAGACTTCCTTGACCTCCTGCAGCTGCACATCTTGTGGAGAACTTCATCCTCAAAGATCACAAAACAGACTCTGAAGTGGAGTTTCAGTCCTTTCTATCCTCTTAGAAACACGTGCTGCGAGAATCAGCGAGATGGTAGGCTGCTAAGTTCTTGTCATAAAAAGTAATGGAAGAGGAGCTGTGATTTTTCAGGGTTATTTTGTAAACTTTGAAGATGCATTTTTCCACCATGCCTACAGCTACAGAGGTCAGTCATGCTTGTTTTTAAATAGTTTTTATTGCTTGTGCAGTCTGTGTAAATATTTCATAGTGCATATTCTAGGCACAGGTATACAGTATTTTCACGTACCATATTTAGGTGGCAGGATCATTAATGTGTATTTTACAGATACTGTAATAATGCTAATGGTCCAGTAGGGGTAGCGCAACAAGGACATCAGTTCACACTGCCACAACTTGTCATGTGACTTGAGAGTTCAAAGTCGCATGACATGTCGCACCCCATTAACGGCAATGGAATCGTTTTAATCGGCGCAGCTTAGAAAAAGGTTCCTGCGCTACTTTGGGGTGACTTCATCATGACTTGCCATTGACTTCTGTTAATGAAGTTGTTTGGCTTTTCCAGTCCCGGCAGTGTGAACCCAGCCCAAAGGGTGCATAAGGCAGCATAATTACTGCCTACAGCCCCATTATTAGGTTTCAGTAAGAGCCCATTGGGATGGTGGGGCGTGAATGTTGGTCACCCCAAACCAGCCCCTGTAAATGATGCGGATCGGTGCCGGCATGCCGATCCATGTTTTCACAATGAGTCCAGTATGCAACAAGGGTAAGTGCAAATTCCACCTGCTTCCCTGGGGCTTTAGCTAATGGCTTCATGGAGTTATTTAAATTCTTCTCCCTAATGCTGTGCATCTTCATGGTCTTTTCAAAATCGTATTATGTTTTAAGAATTTCCTTTGATGGGAAAATAAAAGCCTTTAAAAATGTTCTTATAATTGCTTTAACCTTCTGCTACCTTGTTATTTTGTAAAGGTGCATGCAATTTTTGTACTTCCCGTCTGTTTTTAACTGCTAATGCCATTTAAATTTCCATAAAAGGCAGCGAGAACAGCCTATTCTAGCAGACTTCTCTGTACAATGAAATCTGTTTTTAAAGTCAAGTCCCCTATTTCTATAATGGTCCTCCGCATTAAAAAAGTTATTGTTAGGATTATACCGTTGGCTTTCTTTTGTTAACAGGTGCATCAAAGTTTTCTAAAGATTAATTTGCCCAATGTAAAAATCCCTAGGAGCGCCATGTGGTTTTTGGGAGTGTTATTTTGTGTCAAATCCAGTTGGGTGTTTTTAGCACATGCATGGTTTGAGGGATTTTTTTCAGATGAGCTGAATGTTTGGTTTATTTTTATGAGCTGAGCCTTCTAATTCAGATGTACCTAAAATAAACTTTCTTCTTCTCTCTCGTCTGAGTGTTGTGTCTTGCTCTCAAAGTGACGCTCCAGGAAAACGGTTTAATCCACACGTGAAATACTGTATATGGATGCTTACCATTTTTATGTGTCAAAGGGTTTGTCATTTTGGCAAGTCATTTTTGTGATGCACATGCTCATACCTACACATGATATACAGTGAGGGAAAAAAGTACTTGATCCCCAGCTGATTTTGTAAGTTTTGCCCACTGACAAAGAAATGATCAGTGAGAGACAGAATAACAAAAAGAATCCAGAAAAACGCATTTTAAAAAAGTTATAGGTTGATTTGCATTTTAATGAGCAAAATAAGTGTTTGATCCCCTATCAATCGGCAAGATTTCTGGATCCCAGGTGTCTATACAGGCAACGAGCTGAGATTAGGAGCACTCTCTTAAAGTGAGTGCTCCTAATCTCAGCTTGTTGCCTGTATAAATGACACCTGTCCACAGAAGCAATCAATCAGATTCCAATCTCTCTACCATGGCCAAGACCAAAGGGCTGTCTAAGGATGTCAGGGACAAGATTGTAGACCTACACAAGGCTGGAATGGGCTACAAGACCATCGCCAAGCAGCTTGGTGAGAGGGTGACAACAGTTGGTGTGATTATTTGCAAATGGAAGAAACACAAAATAACTGTCAATCTCCCTCAGTCTGGGGCTCCATGCAAGATCTCTCCTCGTGGAGTTTCAATGATCATGAGAATGATGAGGAGGAATCAGCCCAGAACTACACGGGAGAATTGTGTCAATGAGTCAAGGCAGCTGGGTTCATAGTCGCCAAGAAAACAATTGGTAGCGCACTACGCTGTGAAGGACTGAAATCCTGCAGTGTCCACAAGGTCCCCCTGCTGAAGAAAGCATATGTACAGGCCCATCTGAAGTTTGCTAATGAACATCTGAAGGATTCAAAGGAGAAATGGGTGGAAGTGTTGTGGTCAGAGGAGACCAAAATCTAGCTTTTTGGCATCAACTCAACTCGCAGTGTTTGGAGGAGGAGGAATGCTGCCTATGACCCCCAAGAACACCATCCCCACCATCAATCATGGAGGTGGAAATATTATGCTTTGTGGGTTTTATATTTGGTTGTACTCCGTGATCACCTCCTCCTTGGCTCAATGTATACTGGGGTATCTGGTAGGAGCATCATAGGATAGACGCTGGTCTGAATGGCATGATTCCCCCCCTTTTTTTTTTTTTTTTTTTTCACTGCACAAGCATACCCCAGTATCCATTGAGCTAAGGAGGAGGTGATCACCCCATGAACTGCTTGAACACATTACATGCTTTCTACCCCTGCAGGGGTGCAGGGTTTTGGTGAGTGGGGAACTGAAGGGAAGCACAGAAGTCATCTGTTTTTTTTTATTGTCACGGCACAGACCACATTGGTTAAAGCACAAGTCACTGGAAATTTTGACACTCCATGCAATATATTTTGTGGACTTTAAAATGGAAATATCAATTTAAGTACCGTATATACTCGAGTATAAGCCGAGATTTTCAGCACTTTTTTTTTTTTTTTTGGGTGCTAAAACTGCCCCCCCTCGGCTTATATTCGTCAAGCACTTTTCTGCAACAGAGAATGACATTTTCCAACCCGAATTTGGTCTGCAAATCCAGTGGACCTAGCATTACAAAATATCCAAAGATGGGGTTCCTAGCACCAAGTGGCCCCGAAATACGGGGCCCCAAAGTCAGTTCGGAAAATGTCGTCATTCTCTGCTGCAGAAAAGTGCTTGACATTTTCCGAACCGACTTTGGGGCCCTGTATCTCGGGGCCACTTGGTGCTAGGAACCCCATCATTGGATATGTTGTAGTGCTAGTTCCACTTGGTTTGCACTTTCTTAGCACCGTGACCCCGAGATACGGGGCCCCAAAGTCGGTTAACTGTGTCCATCTGCAGCAATGCCATTTCGGGACCCTTTGGGTCCAGAGACCCCAAATTTTGGATGCAACTAGGGGGCATTTAGAAACTTTGAAGTTCGGGGGGACCTATGGCTGCAAATGGGCACAGTGAGGCTGCAAATGGGCATTGTTGAGCCTCTTTTCCACTTGCAGTAGCTGCGCATTTCTCACCCTAGGCTTATACTCGAGTCCAATACATTTTCCTATTTTCCCATTTTTTATTTTTTTTTTTGTGGTAAAATTAGGTGCCTCGGCTTATATTCATATCGACTTATACTCGAGTATATACGGTATACCAGATTCTGCTGTAGAAATTCTTCACTGGACTTTCACCTTTTTTTTTTTTTTTTTTTTTTTTTAAACTGCATTTTCAAGTACCTTGTGTTTGTATGGTTTATAAGGAATTATTAGTCACATATGGTAGGGTCTCCATGTGGTAGATTTCCAATTTAATTGGGGAGCACATGCAGACCTAATAAGAAATATATTATAACCTTGCACGTGCATTTGCACTTTAAGTCTATAGTATCAAGTATTCACAGGGATACAAATATCACTGAAATAGGAGCACAAATGAGTATACACATATTCTCTGGTAAAGAGAACACTGATAATATTCCTTACCCCAATTGTCCACTTGGGATAAGCGACCCAAATAGTGGTTCACTTTTCAGGTGACTGAAGTGGAAAAAACGCCTTCCCTGCTTGCACACCCACCTGGTAAGAGTGACCCATTGTGGAGGATCACTCTTCGGGTGATGGGCAGCGCCATCAACCCTGCACATACATATAAATTATTATGTTTTGGGGGTGTTGTCCTGCCCCCTTAGCAGAAAAACGCCACCGATTCAAAGGGACGAGACGATGGAAGGTGCCATGTACCATCAAATCTTGGGTGAGCACCTCCTTCCATCAGCCAGGGCATTGAAAATGGATCGTGGATGGGAATTCCAGTATGACAATGACCCAAAACCACGACCAAGGCAACAAAGGAGTGGTTCAAGAAGAAGCAAATTAATGTCCTGGAGTGGCCTAGCCAGTCTCCAGACCTTAATCCTGTAGAAAATATATAGAGGGAGGTGAAGGTTCAAGTTTCCAAACGTCTGCCTCAAAACCTTAATGACTTGGAGAGGATCTTCAAAGAAGCGTGGGACAAAATGTGTGCAAACCTGGTGGCCAACTACAAGAAATGTCTGCGCTCTGATTGCCAACAAGGGTTTTGACATCAAGTACCAAGTCATGTTATGAGAAAGGGGTCAAATACTTATTTCACTCCTTTTTTTTTAAATGCAAATCCATTTTACAACTTTTTTGAAAATGCGTTTTTCTGGATTTTTTTTTTTGTTAGTTTGTCTCACTGTAAAAATAAACCTACCATTAAAATTATAGACTGATCATTTCTTTGGCAGTGGGCAAATGTACAAAAAAAAAAGCAGAGGATCAAATACTTTTTTTTTTTTTCCCCTCCACTGTACCTGCTCATTAAAAAGTGATGAGCCAGTCTCACTGTTCAATGAGCAAGCTGAAGGTGGAGGGCAAATACATATGAAATTGAATTGCTAAAGACGGAGGATAAAATGCTTATAGACAAAAATTCTTTAAAAATCAGTACGAGGTATGATGGTTACAATTAATGAGCAGTGTCCCTTGTGCTGATGCCAGGTATCTATGTTGAAATTTTAGGTCCTCTGCCCCCATTCCATATCCCTGCAGCCGTAATCTGTTGGGGCTAATACAATCGCTGAACTTGTCACAGGCACTCATCAAATGTGCTGACTATGCCCCCCCCCCCCTTCCACCTCCATTCAGAAAGCTGCACCGTGTGAATGGTGGACAGGCCGATTGAATGTATTCCACTCGGAGTGCTTTTCATTGATGGAAGCTATAGTCCAACTTCTATGCATGGAGGAAGGGGGAAAAAAAAGTGTGTATAGCTGGCACTCTCGAGTCCCTGGGACAGGTCCAGTTCTAGTATTAACCCCTCAGCACTGGAGGATTAAGGCGGAGAGGGTATGGGGGTTAAGGACTTCTGATTTTCCCTAGGACAGCCTGCATTAGCACAGGGGACAGCTCTTCCTAATAATGTGTGTAAATTAGAAGACTAGCTGTACAGATTTACAAACTCTTAAGTTTTTACAAGTCAACAGGAATGCAAAAGCCATAGAATGCAACAAAATACAGGTTAGAAGCATCAGTGAAGGAACTTCGATAAAACGCAGAAGCATTCCAAACAGATGCAGGGTACCTTCATAGCATTCTGCTTGCAGGTGACATCAGTCCATCTACGCAAACTCTTATGCCGCGTACACACGATCGGAATTCTCGTCGGAAAAAACTCTGACGGTTTTTCCGACGGAATTCCGCTCAAGCTGTGTTGCGTACACACGATCACACCAAATTCCGACGGTCAATAACACAGCGGCATTAAACACGTTCGACAGCACTATAAAAGGGAAGTTTAATGCTTCCGAGCATGCGTCGGATTTTTGCGTGTCGGAATTGCATACACACGATCGGAAAATCCGATAGAAGGGTTTTTCGTCTGAAAAATTGAGAACAGGTTCTCAATTCAAAGTCCGTCGGAAATTCCAACAGAAAAAGACTGTTGGGCATACACACGGTTGAAAAATCAGATGAAAAGCTCCCATCGGACTGTTTCCATCGGAAATTCCGACCGCGTGTACGCCGCATTACTTATGCCAAGTTTGGTCAGGGGCCAGTCAATCTTTAACATGCTATTTTGACTGTGAAATGCATGCTTTGTGTACTTGGTGGCAATGACGACCTTGACTCAAGCATTGCAGCGCATGATTTCCCAACCTTAAGCCACCATGCTGTTTATTTTCAGGGTGTATGGATATTCCATAGTTGGGAAAAATCTGTCTATACCAAGAAGTGACTGACATTTAAAACTTGACTCCTGCAAATATAGAAGACCCAAATTTGGCTTCACGCTGTTCAATAATGCATCCTCCCTTTTCTTCTTTTTTTATTTTTTATTAGGCAGCCAGCTTGGGTGGAGAGACCACTGTATTCCCTAGTTAAGTGTTGTCAATCTGGCTGTTTGCCAGGGCTGGGTAAATCTCAGAATTGGATGGATACAAACGCAGATTTTATTTTGGCAAATAAAACATCTTTATGAAGTTCATCTCTGTATTAAACAGTTTGGCTTTAAGTAATTACTACTCTGGGGGGGGGGTTTCGACTTCATCAGGAACATGATTATGAAGTCTATGGCCATCTTTTGGTTGACATGCTGGTTGTGTGTGGAGATTCAAGCCAGGCCAACAGTCTAATTTATTAAATGTTGATGCTGTCTAAATTTGTATGTTTGGCTAGTGGCTGCCCTACCCTCATCGCATAAATAGTTGTATGTCTTAAAATGTCCAATCATTTGGAAACTCTAAGGTCGGGTTCACACTTTGCCCTGTGACTTCATGTCCAACTTCCATGTGACTTCAATAAACGGGATCAGACTTTAAGATGATTGCGACTTGTCCTTTGACCAATCAAAACCATTCCTTCTGCTTCTGGTATGGATGAAGCCGCATGCCAAATTTATCAGAATTTTTATTTATTTATTTTAAACGGAGTGCGATCCCCCCAAGATCATACAAGACCCTTCGCTCTTTGCCATCAAAAATCAAACTGGACCGAAGGGTCTGGTATGGTCTTGGGGGGGACCCCACTGCTTTTTTTTTTCCCCATAGGGTTTCCCTTCAAGATCCTCAGAGCACAAGTCGGATCAGTTAATGACTTGGTTGTGACTTCAAACCAATGGGCTGAAATCGCGCCCAAGTCCGACCAAAGTAGTGTAGGAACCTTTTTCAAAGTCGGACCAGTTAAGACTGCTCTCATAGGGAACCATTGATTTTGACATGTCATACGGGGCTTGTGCTCTCAAAGTCGGACCAGTGTGAACTGGCCCTAAAGGTACATTTAGATTGAGTGCCAAAATCTGTGTGGGGTAGGAGGTGTCTTTTTGTCATATCCTCATATGTTCCATTTTTATTTAGAATCAGAATGAGGAGATCAAGAAGCAGTTGTCTGATTTACAAGTGGAGCATAGCGGCCTAAAGCTGGAACACCGCCAAACCATTGAGCTGCACAACCAGCAAGTATCCCAACTCCAGAGAGACAAAGATAATGAAATTCTCAATCTGCAAGGTGAGTATCTCTGCCTGTAGGTTAGTAAACTGTTAACATCTAGGTTAAAACTGTCGACTTTTGTATAAAATGCAGAAGAACTAGAACCTCTGAGTTCTCTAAACCTCTTTTACTGCTATCTGGACCACCATTAAAACGATTCCTAGGGACAACATTTTACCAGACCAGACAGAAGGAAGGCAAAATCTTTACTAGGGAAATGGACGACGAAGCTTAGAGGTTCTAGCATCCCCCTACCTACTTTTAACGGGTTTACTTTTACTTTTATCTGTTGCTGTTTTTGGAGACTTTCTTGACGTCCTGCCTGGTAAGAAGGTTGTCTGTGGGACAGGAAGTAGGAGCAAATAGTTTAGAATCCTGGACAGCAGTAAAACCTGATGGGGGTTCTCATCTTTCTCTGCTCTACTTTATCCAAATCCAAAAAAAGGTTTTGGCTATAGATGCACTTTAAAGCTGAACTCCAGGCACACAACTGATCCAATACAATATGGTCAAAATTGTGCTAGTGCTGATTATAAACTTATTTTAAAGTGACTCTGTCGGTGCATGCCTGCTCTCTTCTGCCCTCCACACATTCTTATTGGACCTGTGACTATTGTGGGCTTTCTAACTGGTCAATAAAAAATGTGTGGGGGGTGGTATTGTCACTGCCAGGAAATGGCACCTGCTACCAGCTTTTGTTGTTGGTTTGTATTTGACATATCAACAGATTTTTGTATTATTGACAATCCAGTAAGCTCTGAGAAGGGCCCTCGTTGGGAGGCATGGTTGGTGGAGTAGCGCTGGCTGAGACTGCCTAGCATTTCACATGGGTCGGAAGAGCAGTGTCCCGGACACTTCACATGCTTGACCACGATTATTTTTGCTCCTAGATTTCTATCCTTGTCAGGACCTACTTTGAAAACTAAAGGAGCTCTCTCCTAAATGGCTGTATTTTCCTAGCCTGATGGGGGTTTTCTCTTTGTAAATGGACAGGTACTCTTGGGCAACCTGAGCCTACTTGTCAGTGCACCTAAAGGCACAAGGAAGACATGGTAAAAAATGGACTTTTCATGGTAAAAAAGACTCAACTCTTGTGTTCATGACCCCTATAGGACTGACCCCTCTTGGCAATCTGTTTATTCTTTCAGATACTATTTCGAAACTGCGTGAGGAAAGTAAACTTCTCAGGAAGGCACACCAAGATGTCCACTCACAGCTTCTAGGTGCACAGGTAAACGTAACTCATTGGCTGAGTGTAATTTGCTCTGATGTGATTTGGTTAAGGGTTTTGCTACAGCAAAGTAGGTACATGGCCAGACAATGCGGCAACCCGACCTGAGCTAAATGGTTGTTTCAAAGAAGACTCTCGTGTGTGTGTGTGTGTGTGTGTGTTTCCTGAGTGGATGGAGGGAGTCAACCATCCTGTTGGATGTAGTTGTATGTTGTGTACTGGCTAGTCTGTGGTTCAAAGCATGCAGAAACAGCATGTTGTATTAGAACTATCGGCTAATGTGGACTGGAGGAGAGATTAGAGGCACCACATCCCAAAATGAAATGCAAAGAAAAAATAACCAAAAAATTGGATTTTGTAGGTGTCAAACACAAACCATACATCAATGTAGATAAAAATGTTATTAAAATATTTTCATAGTTAAAACATGACAGACTACTAAACATTTATTAAAATCCTGCAGATATGGTTGGTGTAATTCCTTGATCATATACTTTCAATTGTCAACAAAAATGTTTTGCTGTAGTCATGTTTCGCCTTGTGAGTGGCTTCATCAAGAGTATAAACACTACAGTACATGAACAATAAGTATCATATGTACAAAACTAGTGCCCCACTAGTCCAAGGTAGTATTTTGAGGCCACAGGGGGGATACAGGGATATTACCCAAAAATAGCTCTTAACAGGATTTTACAATAAGTGCTTAGAGGTTCCCCTCGAGCCAACCAGACCAATATACCCTGGGAGAGCTTAAATCTTGCCAGCTGAGGTAAAAGATGTCAAACATCAAGGACTGGCAATGACTCCTCATATTCCCATGTGTTCCACATTTGGGTTTATACCCAGAGACCCAAACCCTGCAAACTTGGTGAAATAGCTTTTCAAACTGAATATTTACGACTTTGGATTTTTACGTTTTTCGTTTATTTATTGATGCTATCGGGTACTCTCTCTTTCTATACTGCTTACACTGAATTTTTCTTACTTGATTGATTTACTTATTTATTTTTAACTGAAATGACTGATACTCATCCCACTACTTGTAAAAATGTGGATAGAAATTGCGCAGGTGAAATACTAAATCAAAACAGCAGCTGGCAATTGCACAACAGAACATTCGTGCATGAAAAATATAGAACCCAAAATTGCAGCGAAGTGATAAAACCAAAATGCTAATTAAATAAACGGTGATAAGTCCATGAGAACATCTCTAAAATATTAATGTTCAAATCCGTGAGGAAATCCAACATAAATAAACAATTGAACACCAAAAGTGCACCTTCCACCGTGAAAAAAAGGCTGTGCCCTTACCAGATGACTAGACTCCAAGTTATAGGAGCCTAGTAAAGCGTGGATGAGTGTAATACATACGATCCATCCTTTGGATATAAAAAGGATGATGGAAGTATCAACACAGGTGGCTGCTCTCTATTTATCGCTCCCAAGTACGATTAAAAAAGAACAACGCCAGCATAGCATAACACTGTGATGGTTTATTGAGGTAGCCTAAGTCCAAACAGATGAGGATAAAACCATTTCCACTGTAAAAAAAACAGTCTGCAGATCACATAGGAACTAGCATGGTGAGAATTAGCATAGACTCCACCCTACTAGTTTCGTGATAACTGACATTATCCCATTACTTCACTGCATGCTCTGTTTTTTTAATTTCCATTGACTTCCTAATAAAGCTATAGGATGAGCTCAACAGTCAGGGACTTAAAAGCATATATGAACTGCCATTGCTTATTTATATATAAATATATGTTGAGTCTTGTTTTGTGGTGCAAAAACAATTCAACCCTAAATTATGAAAAAAAAAAAAATCAAGAAAATGTATCGATGAAAGAGAAAATCACAGCAGCTGAACTATAATACCCCCACAATGTTATGTCATTATTTTATTTTTTTCACTGCCATCACTCACATGTAAGTAAGCAGTGGAGGAGCAAATCGCCCATGCACTTAAAGGGATTTGTAAACGATCACCCTGTAAAAAAAAATTATATTTAAAATAGAAATGAGATGCAGAACACTTTTTTGTATTGAGATAAAAAAATAAAAAAAAAATAAAAACATAAGTACCCTTTTTTTTTTTTTTTTTTTTTTTTTTTGTTCTCAGCTGCATAAAAGCTGGAGGGAAGAGGAGAAGTAGCAGCACACTGAACTTCCCAGTGAATGGCTTTGCAGCAGGGGAGATGTCAGGACAAGACTGATCATTGGAGGAGAGCAGGCTAAGTTCCCAGCATAGCTAGAGAACTGACCATGATGTGTTCTCTTGCTTGGGCTCCATGTACACATAGGCTTTTCAGATCGTTTAGGAGCTGCTGTGGTTAGGGGAGATTCAACCTCCCTCTCCTGAACATGGTAGAATCTTGTTCAGGATAGCAATGCTTTTGGCGGCAAAATCAACGTAAAATCACAGCACGATTTTGCTGTGTTTTCCCGCAGCAGGCGGTCAACGTATGTGTGTAAATGAAGCCTTATGCCAAGAACACACGATCGGAATTCTCGTCGGAAAAGGCTCTGATGGTTTTCCCGTTGGAATTCCAACGGAATTTCTCTCAACTGTCTTGCCTACACACGGTCACACCAAATTCCGACGGTCAATAACACCATGACATACAACACGTTTGGCACTATAAAAGGGAAGTTTAATGCTTCCGAGCTTGCGTCAAATTGTTTCCGAGCCTGCTTCAGAATTTTGCTTGTCGGAATTGCATACACCCGATCGAAAAACCCGATAGAAAATTTTTCTGACGGAAAACCTAAGAACATGCTCTCAATCCAAAGTCCGTTGGAAGTGCCGACAGAAAAAGACCGATGGGCATACACACGGTCGGAAAATCCGATGAAAAGCTCCCATCTGAAATTCCGACCGTGTGTACGCGGCATTAGTGTGGTCAGTATTTAATAGGAAAGCAGAGGGACTGGCAGGAACACCAGGGATTTCACATAGACAACCATACAAAGAGAACAGGATACTTTCTCATGCAAGTACATGGTACAGCAGGCACATAATGGGTATATAAAATGTTGGGGCAATAAGCGCTTTATAGTAAGCTGTAGCTGCATGCACTGTGAAGTAATTAACTCTCAGAGCTCACAAAAGACTCTAAAGCCAGGTTTCAGTTTCTAAGCGCTTAGAAACTGTGCTTACAATTAAGCACAGGCAGACTGCCAAGTTCCTGCTCTTATTGGAAAATGTGGCAGAGGAGCTGCGATTTCACAACCTCAGTTGTGAATTTTAAAGACTAATTTCTCCTCGGTACCTGTAGCTATGAAGGTCAGTGATGATTTATTCTATTTTTTTTTTTTTATTTTTTTTTTTTTTATATAGTGATTTTTTGCTGCTTTTTCAGAATTTGTAAACACTTTTTAATGTGCATAGTTCCATAGTTAGTCTAGTTGAAAAAAGACACAAGTCCATCTAGTTCTTGTTCAATCCATTTTTTTTTTTTATTGTAGGTACTGTATATGAAAAATATATAACAATATTAATGTGCCTTGTCTGCCCACGCAGGGGCTGCGACTGGCAACATAGTGCCAGTCTATTTAGTTCAAACAATAAAAGGGGAAAAAAATTAAATAAACCCATAGTATTCACTTTAATGGAAACCTTTCCTGAAAGACCTGAGTGCATCAATTGCCATTACTCCTTTCTCCAGATGGTTTCCTGGCTGTCAGGTTTATCCCATTGCTTCAATACTTTGTGTCCCATTTTTATATATGTATACACTTGCTTCAAGTTAATGACTAAGTTATTAACTTTTTATTGCAATCAGCTGGCTGTTGTGTACTAGGTATAGATGGCTAAAGTCTTTGGAAGGGGATTGGCAATGGAAGCCTCCCATGTGTCTTTTAGGAAAGGTTTGCTTTAAGCCGTTACTTTGCCCAACATACACCTTAATCCTGGCCTGATCCCTGTTAAAACAAAGAATTAAGCTTCTTTAGTTCAGAGCTCCATGACTTCTTATTCAGAAGGATAAAAAGCCATATAGTACAGTGTACCTCTTATGTTGGCCTGTAAAGAAACAAATCAATTTTGTTTCACCCGGTTTTAGTATCGATTGTCTGGGATCGCCATCCAAGGAAATTAAAGCAACTCCTGAGCGAGAGGACAAGAGGACGCTGAGATGAACTGCCTCATAGAGCATGCTATTTAATTAGGAAGAAAAGGGGGGGTATTTGCATAGTAATTTGACATTTTCAGCTTCACTTCGACTCCTGAGTCTTTGACGATTCTTAATTTGAGGTTGCGTTTTGGCAAACGGCTTCATTACTCCCGCAGTGATGATGTCAAGGGAGCGTGCTTAACAAGACCGTAATCTTCAAGCAAGGAAGAGATTTATTTATTTTCCTTCTGATGCAGGATTTATTTTGTTACCCCCTTGTGTCTCTAAAACACACGCAGTAATTGGGAACTGACTCTGAATTGCGTCTGTGCTGTTGTCGGAATGGAAAAGATCATTATCCGAGTCTATAAACAAAACTGGCTACGCTTCAGTTATAAAAGTATGTTCAGAGGTACTCACTAGGGATCACCATGTGGAAAAGTTTGTATAGACTCCTTGAACTACAGTATCCTTGCCTATTCAATCAGGATCTTTTATTGATTTGTTAAAGGACAGCCTGTCCAAACAAACCCTTTTAAAAGCCTAAAAAGGAATCCCTTCATCTACCTAATGAACCTAACTGGATTGACAGACTATGTGATCCACATACTCTATAGTTGTGCAGAGTCCATCCCATTGCCTGCCCCTGCAGACCACCAGAGACATCCACCACTACATTGGTGACACCCACCCTGAGCTTTATCAACTCATCACCTTACAGAAGCTTACAAAAACGGTTGTGGGAAGTCCATAGACCTGTGTAAGCTACAGCGACTTGTATTTTACTCCTAGTAGCCAAATGGATTGACAGGCAGGTGAGTTTACAGTAGGCTGTATGAGCAAAGGTGACCCTACAAAGGAGAGATGTATAGGATTCGTCATTATGAGTTTATTTAAAGCTACAAGTTTTGGAGCTTTTTATCCTTGTTTCTGATCAGCGACTTAAAAGTGATGACAAAATAAGCATGGAGGATGGGAGTTGGAATTTCACTAGCTGCACACTTGTTCCAGGTCAGTGGAAAAAAAAGTACAACTCTTATTGGCATTTTTAATCCCCCCCCCCCCCCCCCCCCCCCCCCCCCCCCAATGTTCAAAACAAAGATTAAAAAAAAAAAATTTGAGTTGGATTTTATAGTGTAAAGTTGACATGTATTTATGCTATTGGCTTTGGCTATCAAAGACTTTTGAGTTTTTTTTTTTTTTTTTTGTTCAGCCAGTCTTGCTGTTTACACATCTTTTACAGCCAACATGATTCTACTTCTCCCTGAATCCCTCCTCAATCAATGGGCAGAGATATTGATGTAAGCAGGCTGATTGGTTTCTATGCAGAAGCGAGCCTGATTTTGCACTTTCCAGCTTTAGTAAATAAACCCCATTGTGCACTTAAAAGTGGGGTATGCCTGTATATTGTTTGTGGGATATGCAAGAATGTTTAAATGGTATTTGAATTCACGTATAAATACGTTGCTGTTTACCAGGATTATGGCTGAAGATATCAGCCACAGCACCAGTATCTAAAGTGAAGGTAGTGCTGCACTATGAACCTAAATACTGTGCGTAATAAAGTGCAAAGGCGCTCCAATGAAAGATATGGTTGAAAGAGGCAATGTTTAAAGGTCTATATATCCAGTCCTATGCAGTATAAAAACGCATTGCATGCCCTGCGATTTCTTCGAATAAAACAATAAAAGTGTATCAAACACTCAAATTCTTTGTAGAACAGTGATAGGAAATAAATCCATATGGTGTGCACATGAAGTGAAAAAACGGTGCTCAAAAAGGTGCACTACTATTGCAATAAATCCTGAAGGAATAGGTAAAATCCTAAACGGCATATAAAAGCATACAAAAAAGTTTCCTCCCATATAGGTATATGCTGCAAATGTTCTTATAGGTGAAAGCAAAAAAGATAAGTAGTGTCCATATAAGGTGCAAGGTAGGTAAGTAGCTGTATATTAGCAGTGTCAGCATAAAATGACAAAGTGCTGGTGACAATCCTCTAGCATAAAGTGCTGATGATAGGGGACTTCCTGGTTCCTGTGCAGAGAAATGTGTAGATGTACCCTTACCTTACTGCTGTAAGGTAACAGCATGTGGGTATATCTCAATGTGTTTTTTGGCAGCCTCCCAGTATCGTCTTTTTTCAACCTTCTCTTGAAAGTGTTCTGAGCATCTCATGAGAGGACTTTACTGAGCGTAACATTCTCTTTCACATATTTTAAAAAAAAAGGTATATGTGTGTGTGTGTGTGCCAAAAAAGTCTGGTCTTTAAGTGGTTAAAAGCCCTTATGGGTTCTCTTTAACCTTTTGAGTGGTTGATGGTCACGAGTGAGTTTTTTTTTTTATTTTTTTTAGTCTCCTGTAGTAATTCCTTTCCCTAGCGGATATGCAAATACTAACTTTATTTTGGGAGTTGGCACTGCCTTTCACGCCTCATTATTGGTCTATTAGTGTGGTGGGCACCCTCATCAACTGAGGTAAAGCACTGTTCCAGCTTCAACACTGGTGTTTGGTGCTGTGATTTTTTTATTTATTTTTTTATTATATTTTTTTATAAATATATATTTATATATATATATAATCTTATATCTTTTTTTTCTTTTACTATATTTGATACACAAAAATAAGGGTTTTGGAAATGTCCCTATTGTGTGGCCATCCACTCTTCGACTTGTGTCATGTGGAAGGAGTGGTTTCAAATATATTGTAGCGCCTACATTTTAAGGGGCTCCTGGGGAGTTTCTGAAGATACCGGGAGGTACCTACTACTGTATACCGTCCCAGAGGTGGTTTACTGTGGTTGCACAAAGTGCAGATGCACTTCAAGGTAAGACAGTGAAGAAGATTTTATGCAATTGCCTGGGCCTGTGTTCTCACCTTCTTTTTTTTATTTTTTTTTTATTTTTTTCTTTGCTCCCATCAGCTCCATTCAGTCACCTGAAGGAAATAATTTCCGATACGCTGGGCTTGAGGGAACATGACTCCTGACAGCACTGATGCTTGAAGATTGGTTCAGACTATTACATGGCAACAGATAGCCCTCAGCTCTGTACTTTCTGACCAGCAGTATATTTTCTGTGCCTGTTTTGCATTTAGTAAACCAGTGATTTCACATAGGATTCTGCATTGCTGTCCCTTGAAATGGCCAGTCAGATCATAGATCTAGATTCCACCTGCCTGACAATTTTATTTTTATAAATTTATTTTTTTGGTTTCCTAGCAGTTTTATTCCTAGATGCACAAAGTGTAAAGCATAAAGATACATAAAGCGTGTATCGTAACCACTTCATACAGATAGCAGCATTAGATGCTGACACAAGTGCATAAGCATTTTTGGTATACAAACCAAAACTATACATAACCATCAAGAGAATTTATAATGTAAACATAAAAAAACCTCACTTTTGTTGCTAGCAGTTTAGACATTAATGGCTGTGTTGAGTTATTTACACTGTCATACAAGCTGTATACTCACTACTTTACATTGTAGCAAAGTGTCTTTTCTTCAGTGTTGTCACATGAAAAACAATATAATAAAATATTTACAAAAATGTGAGGGGTTGTACTCACTTTTGTGAGATGCTGTATTTGGAAGATAAAAAATATCAGCATAACTTGTGACCAAAGTAGCCAAATTTTACTACATTCCCACTAGGGCTAAACCAACTAATCGATTATGAAAATAATCGCTACTGTAAATATTACTTTCACAGTAGTAGTGATTATCTGCTTTATTTTTTTGTACTCTAAAAGGGCTAATTTTAGTTTTTTCTAACCCCATTATGTTACTAAACGTCTTAGACCTGGTTCACATCTATGTGTTTTTTTTTGGTGCTTTTTGCAGAAACGCACTACAGTTCATTTACATGGTTTCCTATGGGACACGTTCGCATCTATGCTTTTTTTTAACTGCTGCTGTTTGGAAGGGGTCAGGGACTTTTTTTTTAACGCAAAACTGTGCTTTTTTTGGTTCAATATACTTCAATGGAGAAGCTGCAGAAAAGCATGTAATATGTTTTTTCAGCAATTTGCGTTTTTTAACCGCTTCAATACAGGGCTTTTAAACACCCTTCCTTACCAGAGCACTTTTTTGCGATTCGGCACTGCGTCGCTTTAACTAACAATTGCGCGGTCGTGCAACGTTACACCAAAACAAAATTGACGTCCTTTTTTTCCCACAAATAGAGCTTTCTTTTGGTGGTATTTGATCGCCCCTGCGGTTTTTATTTTTTGCGCTATAAACAAAAGAAGAGCGACAATTTTGAAAAAAAAACACAATATTTTTTACTTTTTGCTATAATAAATATCCCATTTTTTTAAAAAAAAACAATTTTTTTCCTCCGTTTAGGCCGATACGTATTCTTCTACATATTTTTGGTAAAAAAAATCGCAATAAGCGTATATTGATCGGTTTGCGCAAAAGTTATAGCGTCTACAAAATAGGGGATAGATTTATTGAATTTTTTTTTTTTTTTTTTTTTTTTTACTAGTAATGGCGGCGATTTGCGATTTTTTTTTTTTTTTTTTTTTTTTTTTTTTTTTTTTTTTTTCGTGACTGCGACATTGCGGCGGACACTTCGGACACTTTTGACACATTTTTGGAACCATTCACATTTACACAGCGATCGTTGCTATAAAATTGCAATGGTTACTGTGTAAATGTGACTGTCAGGGAAGGGGTTAACACTAGAGGGCGCTGGAGGGGTTAATGTGTGTCCCTAATAGGAGTGATTCTAACTGTAGGGGGAGGGGACTTAAGGGGAGGAGACCGATCATGTGATCCTCTGTACTGGGATCACATGATCGGTCTCCTCCCCGCTGACAGGACGTGGAGCTGTGTGTTTACACACACAGCTCCACGGTCCCGCCCGGTCCCGTTGTTTTAACGGGCAATCGCGGGTGCCCGGCGGACATCGCGGCCGCCGGGCACTCGCACCGGGTCCCGAGCGATGCCGCGGGCGCGCGCGCGCCCCCCCAGGCGGCCGGGAATCCGAGGACGTCATATGACGCCCACCCAGGATGGTAGATCCACCTTGTGGGCGTCATATGACTATGGGCGGGTATTGAACTGGTTAATCTGTCCAACAACTAATTGGCCAAAAAAAGTATATCTCTTCTGTCTGTGTTATTCTCAGAGTGGATTAAATATTTTCCTCCCTAACCATATAGTTGGTTATTTATATTTACCACTGCATATAGATATTTAAGAATAAATAGCCTTTTTTTTTTTTTTTTTAAACTTTACATATTAACAAAATTTATACACCACTTTTTTTTAAAGTTATTAACCGATTAATTGATTATTCAAAACAATAATTGGCCAACTAATCGATTATGAAAATAATCGTTAGTTGCAGCCCTAATTCCCACACTATATGTAAGAGGAAAGATTCCTCAGCCGCCAAACCCCTATGGCAAGTAGGAGTGTGTCATTTCCCCATCTTGTATAACACATTTGGTGCAAATAGCATAACTGTACCATTTTTTAATCTTTGGCAGAAATGACTGTATGCACATATGAATTAATTACTTCTAGCCACAGCTCTTCTGTTAACTCCAGTATAATTGCACACCACCTTTCCCTAATCTTATGACTGTCTACCATCCTGCCTGACAATTTAGCTAGGTCCTTGGCCTCCACTGCAGAAGAGTTTGGTTCTGAACCAAGCCTGCTGAATGGGCTTGGTACAAGTAGCGGTATATCCTCCTGTTCTGTCTCCTTTTAGTAAGCTTGCCAGAAAATGTAAAGGAAGCGGTTAGTGTTACTAAACCCAGGACCCTGCATTCACTATATCTGGTCTCCCACAGTACACGGAAATGCAATTATTTTAGTAAATCTAAACCGCTGAATACCTTTACTCATCAGCAGTATATAGTAGTCTTGTGACCCCTATCAGTGTCCAGCCGAGCACTGGTTAAAGCTTGTAGGATGCTATCATACTTCTCGGACTGTCCTATTTCCAGGCTGCATGACCCTCTGTCTGGACAGTGCTGATTGCACATTACGTGCAACAACCCCCCCCCCCCCCCCATACACACCAAACTAAGCATGTGCAGCGTGCCTCCTAGGGTTCTGTACTATCAGGCGATGGATTGGGGACTGTGGAAGAAGGGGAGGATCAGAGAATACAGGATCAAACTGCTTTTTTTTTTTTTTTTATACAATGTGCAGGATTAACCCCTTAGGTTCAACAGTGTGTATAACGAGCATGCTTTTACTGCATATACAGACTGATTTTACGGTTGTGGGTTTAGTAACACTTTTTTTAAGTGACAAATTAGGTGGGTACACTAGTTGCATTTAAAATGCAGCTGGGGTCAGCAGTGGGTTGATTATGATCTGACTCTCTATTGCAATCTGACAGGTAGATTGCCACCTTGCTATGTGGCCAAGCTCCCACCTCCGATCATAGCACCACTAGTCATTGTAGAGCTGAGTGAAGACCTAGGCTCCACCGATGCCTCATATGACCTGGGTGGATGCTTCATTACTCTGCTTGGCTGCACTGCATCTTGGCTCCGAGTATATTTCAGGAGGGAGAAGGGAATTTGTGCTGGGGCTATGCTAGCTTAGAGGGAGAGATGTTTGTACTGGAAGAGTGTCCTTTTGCTTTGGGGTTGCTGTGTTATACAGTATACTACTGACCCCAGCACTGTGCATTGTATACTACTTGCCTTAGCGCTCTGCATTACATACATCTGGCCTTTGCACTCTGCAATACATCTGAACTATGGTTACATACTACCAACCTCAGAGTCCATGGTTACTACTAAGCTCTGAACTCGGAGTTACTTACTGCTGACAGCTGAACCCTTCAAGTCATCTTTTTTATTTTTATTTTTATTTATTTTTTAATGGGTCCAAGCTAGGTTAGCGCCTTTAAAACAAAGTGTGCTACACCCTGGTGATCTTTGATTTTTTTTTTTTTCATTTTGTTCAGATCGAGCTCCACCTCTCCAGGGATGCCTACCCCAATGTACAGTGTGTGTGTGTGTGTGTGTGTGTGTGTCTATATAATAGAGATATCTATCTATCATTTTTTTAATATACTGTATATTTTTTATTTTTTTTGGATCGGCTTGGATTAGGGTGTTATAAAAATAATTTTGTTCTTTAAGTTCTTCTACGTGTTTTATATAGCTGTGCTTATAATGCCTTCCCTAGTGACCTTTTTGTCGTAAAACTACTACCGGGATTTTGTGTTCTACCCTGGAGTCAGCTGACTGCTCAGCTTGTATGCTCTCCTATTGATTATTGTAGTGTTACATTTGTGACCTTTCTGTCTTACATCTTTTCTTACTGCTGTGTACGTGCTCTTTCAATATTGTAATTTACTTTTAGTATCCCAGTGTGTGTTTGGCTTGTAGGCCACTACACCATATTTATCGGTATTGATCGTGTGCGCTATCTGTATTCTTTCCACATGTTTCATTTTGGGAAATGTTGTTTTTTTTTTTTTTTTTTCTCTCTCTGTAATGCGTTAGGTCAATTTTAACTCTCTGCACCGAATACCAAAAATGTTCATTCAGTACGAAACACACTGGTCTTGCGGACCCAACCCGTCATTCAGATGCATGTCTAGCCAGGATTCTGTAAATATATTGGACTTGCAGTGTTATAGATCTCTATGGCTGCAGCTATCCATTCCTTTAAAATGTTGTATTTCTTTTCTTGGGAGTTGTTTAAAAAAAAAAAAAAAATCCCTGGGTTCTCACAAGTGCCCCGATGCTCATATTTTAAAGAGAACCAGTCCCAGGAGCACTTTAATTTATAAAAAAAACAAAAATACCTGTATATTCAGATACAGTTATTTGTAGTAACTTTTATATAAAATACATCCAGGGTAGGGATGTGCTTCGAGTTCGAGTCAAACTCTTGTTCGACTCGAACATTGCCTGTTCACCGAACAGCGAACAATTTGGGGTGTTCGCGGCAAATTCGAAAAGCCGCAAACACCCTGTAAAAGTCTATGGGAGAAATCTAAAGTGCTAATTTTTAAGGTTTAAATGCAAGTTATCATAAAAAGTGTTTGGGGACCTGGGTCCTGCCCCAGGGGACATGTATCAATGCAAAAGTTTTAAAAACGGACGTTTTTTCGGGAGCAGTGAATTTAATAATTCTTAAAGTGAAATAAAAGTGTAATATTCCTTTAAATTTCGTACCTGGGGGGTTTGTATAATATGCCTGTAAAGGGGCGCATGTTTCCCGTACTTAGAACAGTCCCTGCACAAAATGTAATTTCTGCAGGAGAAAGTCATTTAAAAGCACTCGCAGCTATTGAATTGTCGGCTCCCCGTAATAAAGAGAACAGTCATTGAAAGTCATTGATAAAAAAAAAAAAATAAATATGCGTGGGGTTCCCCCCAAATTCAATTACCAGGCCCTTTTAGGTCTGGTATGGATTTTAAGGCAAACTCCACGCCAAATAAAAAAAAAAAAATGGCGTGGAGTCCCCCCAAAAATCCATACCAGACCCTTTATCCGAGCACGGAACCTGGCAGGCCGCAGAACATGCTCCCAATGTTGAAGGCATGTGGCCTGGTACAGTTCAGCAGGGGGCGCTCTCTCGTCCCCCCTTCTTTTCCTGCGGCCTGCCAGGTTGGGTAAAGAATAAAGGGTCTGGTATGGGTTTTTTTGGGGGAACTCCACGCCTTTTTTTTTTTTTTTTTTTTTATTTGGTGTGGAGTTCCCCTTAAAATCCATACTAGACCTGAAGGTTCTGGTATAGATATTTGGGGGGAACCCCACATCTTCTTCTTCGTCTTCTTTTTTTTATTTTTTATTTGACCCGGGGTTCCCCTTAATATCCATACCAGACCTGAAGGGCATGGTAATTGAATTTGGGGGGAACACCACGCTTATTATTTTTTATCAATGACTTTAATGACTGTTCTCTGTATTACGGTGAGCCGACAATTCATTATAGCCACGAGTGCTTTTAAATTACTTTACTTTTTTTTTTTTTTTACTGCAGAAATTACATTTTGTGCAGGGACTGTTCTAAGCACGGGAAACAGGCTCCCCTTTGCATACTATACACACCCCCCCCCCCAGGTACGAAATTTAAAGGAATATTACACTTTTATTGTTTCACTTTAAGCATTATTAAAATCACTGCTCCTTAAAAAAAAATTCAGTTTTTTTTTTTTGTAAAGTTTTTTTTTTTTTTTTTTTTTTTGCATTGATACATGTCCCCTGGGGCAGGACCCAGGTCCCCAAACACTTTTTATGACAATAACTTGCATATAAGCCTTTAAAATTAGCACTTTTGATTTTGAACGTTCGAGTCCCATGGACTTTAATAGGGTTTTAAAGTTCACACGAAGTTTAGGTCTGTTCGCAGGTTCTGGTGCGAACCGAACAGGGGGGTGTTCGACTCATCCCTAATCCGGGGGAACCAAAAGACAAAGTATCGCAGTCAGAATGCATTCCCAGCAGCTTTTCAATCATCACAAGTGAAGTTCTGGAAGCTTCCCTGACTTAAAGCAAAGTCACGATTTCTTGCACAATTTCCTTGGTAATGCACATTTCCTCTGCAATCATTCCAACAGTGAGCCGTCTGTCACGGTTAAGAACAGACCTCACTGCATCCACATTCTGTTTTGTTTTTGACCAATGGCTCTGTCACAATGATTGCAGAAGAAACAAATTACCAAGTCAATTATTCATAAAATCGTGGCTCAGGATTTGGACATCAGAGAGGATACCATTTTTGAAGTGTGGATAACATCCAAAGAGCCACTACGCTGGCTCTAAACGCCATCTCGCTTGAAGACTTCCAGGGATGCTTTGAAGAATGGAAAAATCGCTGGGAGCGTTGTGTACACTCACAAGGTGCATACTTTGAAGGAGACAATGTTCAATTGTTAAACTTTTCGATAAAAGAATTTTTAAAATATTCTCATTACTTTCTGGACACATCTTGTGCGATACAGAGAGTTGTGGTGGTTGGTTATAGTGATAGAGGGTTGCCAGACTGCTGGAACACATCTGGGATGGGCAAATACTGGTGACCTGCTACAGGTGTAGACTAAGGCAGTGGCGTACTAAGTGGGGTGCAGGGGGGGCGGGCCGCACCGGGTGCCACACACTGGGGGGGTGCCAGGCCGGCGCCCCCCTCCACAATGGAAGAGGGGACAGCGCGCCGAGTGCTGATATAACATGGCGAGGTGAGTGACAGGCAGCGGCAGGTGAGGTGAGAGGAGGGGGAGGGTGTTCGCCGCTGTCCGCTCTCTGCGGCTCTGATCTGTCTCGGCTGTGTCATACAGCCGAGCAAAGTGAAGCCGCCGGCTCGTCCTCCCCCTCCTCCTTGTAGTGCTGTGTGTCCCGCGCTGACACTCCTGACCTGAGGTAGGTACATTATGGGTTGTAGGGGGGGTCTGTACTGAAGGGGGGGGTCACTCTGTACGGAAGGGGGGGGGTCTGCATTGTAGTAGGGGGGTGGTCTGCATTGTAGGGGGTCTGGGGGGGGTCTGCATTGTAGTGGGGGGGGGGGGGTCTGCATTGTAGGGGGAGTCTGTACTAAAGGGGTGGCTGTACTGTAGGGGGGCTCTGCATTGTAGGGGGGTCTGCACTGTAGGGGGGTTGTGCAGGGGGGTCTGTATTGTAGGGGGGGTCTGTATTGTAGGCGGGTCTGTGTAACATGTAGGGGGTCCAGAGCTGTTAGGGGGGGGAGTGTCTGTGTAACATACAGGTGTCCAGAGATGCAGGGTGCTGTGTAATGTACAGGGGTCTAGAGGTGCAGGGTGCTGTGTAATGTAAAGGGGTCTAGAGGTGCAGGGTGCTGTGTAATGTAAAGGGGTCTAGAGGTGCAGGGTGCTGTGTAATGTAAAGGGGTGCAGGGTGCTGTGTAATGTAAAGGGGTCCAGAGGTGCAGGGTGCTGTGTAATGTAAAGGGGTCCAGAGGTGCAGGGTGCTGTGTAATGTAAAGGGGTCCAGAGGTGCAGGGTGCTGTGTAATGTAAAGGGGTCTAGAGGAGCTGGGTGCTGTGTAATGTAAAGGGGTCTAGAGGTGCAGGGTGCTGTGTAATGTAAAGGGGTCTAGAGGTGCAGGGTGCTGTGTAATGTAAAGGGGTCCAGAGGTGCTGTGTAATGTAAAGGGGTCCAGAGGTGCAGGGTGCTGTGTAATGTAAAGGGGTGCAGGGTGCTGTGTAATGTAAAGAAGTCTAGAGGTGCAGGGTGCTGTGTAATGTAAAGGGGTCCAGAGGTGCAGGGTGCTGTGTAATGTAAAGGGGTCCAGGGTGCTGTGTAATGTAAAGGGGTCCAGAGGTGCAGGGGGGTGTGTAATGTACACAGTAGTGACAAAGAGATATTTAAGGATGCAGAGGTATGCAGGGAGCACAGTGGGGTGTTTTTTCCGTTTTAAGGTGGGGGGGGGGGGGCCAGATATAGGATACGCCCCTGGACTAAGGGACATGTTGTTATATAAGCTGACAGCCATTTACAAATCAGTGCTGCCACTACTGGCTGCTTGGGCCCAAGAGTACCAAAGGGACGCATGCATGCCTCAGACAACAGATTAGGCACCAGGGGTGTCGAGCCATATATGGTTTTAGTTGGTATGGGTAAAGAGTCAAATAGAATAGGGTTAGTATATCAAATATACTACCCAGGAGGTACCATCTCTGAAATACATGGAACAATGGAAGAACCCTCATATTAACATGGGGTAAGGGATTATGGGATTTTGATTGTACCTCATGGAGCCATAGTAACAACAATTTAATATAAAAATTAAAAGCAGAATTTTTATTTTATACATATTACAATCCAAATATAGCATATAATTATAAAATAGTCAACCTGAGACATATAGTATATAGCCATTGCATAAAAGCAGCATGAAATGTATAGATGCATTTTGCAGTACACGCTTCCTTAGGATAGATGCTACATTGAAAGTGTAGATGTCATTAAGTGAAAATGTATAACTGTAAATCTCGGGGTATAACCTGACAGCCAAATATGCCTAAAAACAATATACAAGATTGTACAGCTAAGGGCCACAAAAAGATCAGTTAGAATGCTATGGGTTAAAAGGGGAAGATCGGAGATGTCAAAACAAAATCAACATCAGTCCTGTTGTGTAGGAGAAACTGTCCAAACAGGACTCGGCAAAAGAAGAGATGAACATCCCAAACAATAACTCGCTGAATGTAGGGGGCCACATGCAGAACCTGCACAAGGCTAAAAACACAATTTTGGTGGTATTACCATCTTAGTTGGTGATATGGTGGTCTGTGCATCTTTGTACCTTACATGGAAACGTAGTAATTGTGTGTGTGTGTGTGTGTGTGTGTGTGTGTGTTTTTTTTTTTTTATTTAATTTTTTTTTGCCTTTTCAAATAAAGTTTTTTGGCTTGTCTTCATTGCTAGTTTGGGGACATTTCAGGCTCGCTTTGGGATGCCTTAACTCAAGCCGAACAATAAAGCATGGAGTTTCCTTTTTAAACGTTGACAGACCATACTGCAGCAAATGGCAAACACTGCAAAGCATTTGTATAAACCTGCCTGGCTGAAAAGAATTGATTTTCAGAAATCCTTTGATATTCTATGCATTAGGTGCACTCACCTGCAGAAAGGCACAGTGGGTCTATTTTTTTGTTAACAAGTAAACTGTAGAAAAGCCAAAAAACTGGTTGTTGCTGCTTGCGACCAGAATCCAGCAATGATTGTGTTTTTTTTTTTTTTTTTAATGAGGATTAGACACGGTCCCTTGCTTTGCATCCCAATACACCTTTTTTATCCAGTTATTTTAAATTGGCCTTGGTTAATGGGGTTTTCAGATAGACCCACTGTAATCATAAACCCTTTCTAGGAAATGGAATGATCTATAATCCTTTATAAGCTGTGGGGGAGTTTGACAGACCATGCTGTTAGGATGTTTTTGTAATGACAAGCCTTCACGGCAAAAGTCATGCTAAAATACATATAAAAGAAAAGCTACTAAACACATTTTTCAGAAGGAGGTCTGCAAATGCAGCCTACATTTTTCTAATTGCTTGGTTGTTTCTGGTTTCATTTTTCTAATTGCTTGGTTGTATCTGGTTTCAATATCTTCTAAGTTGCTTACCAGAAGAAAAAGTATATACCTATGAATACCTTACTAATGCAAGGGAGCTCCGAGTTATCGATAATGACAGATGAATGTTTAAAATGCTTAATTCCTCAAAGTGCTACACCCAGGTAGATCTGTTGCCAGGGAGGCAGCAGTATGTAAAATACAGAAGTCGGGAAGTACCACTAAGAATGGCCAAATGGATGCATTACAAGGTGGGTAATGTGCACTGCTCACCTGTTGGGAGTGGCTGTCCCTACAATGCCATGTGAAACAGCACTAAACCGGCCATTGATGCAGCGATTTTCACTGTGACTGCCTCTAGCAATCTCATGTATAATCCGACAGGCTAGTTGTACCCAAGTTCGATCAACTAGGGTAAATTCAGCTTTCCCATACATGGTTTGAATCTCAGCTGGCTGTCTATGGCTGGCTTAAAGTGGTTCTAAAGGCAGAAGGTTTTTTACATGCATGCATTTTATGCATGAAGGTAAAAAACCTGTGTGCAGCAGTTGCCCCTAATACCTAAGCCCTATTGCTATCCATCGATGTGCATGAGAGCCTTGGCTCTTTGGGGACTCCCCCTCGTTGGTTAAGACAGCAGTAGGGTCCATTGGCTTCTGCTGCTGTCCATCACAGCCAGTGAACCAGTGAGTAGAGAGGGGGCGGGGCTGAGCCACAGCTCCTGTGTGTGACAGGAGGAGGGGGGGGGCCAAGAGTGGCGGCAGGGGGCCTAAGGAGAGGATAGGGACTGTTCTGTGCAAAACCACTGCACAGAGAAGGCAAGCATAATCAATATATATGCAAAAGCCAAGCCTTTATCTCTTTAAGAGCTTAGATCATTGACCGCTGTCTGTTGTAGTTTTGCACTGTCAATTCAGAATTCCTGAGCTGCAGGCTTCTCCATTTATTCAGAAAATGCAAAGCTTTCTCTGAATGATGTCTGCTCTGAGTGGTCAACCTCCAGTACCCACAATACTCCAGGCTGGCTGCTCAACATGGGACCTGGAAGCAAGTAGAGATCACTGGCGAGTGGTGTCTACTTAAGTGATTTCCAGCTTCCGGGAACATCAACTATGTAAAGGGAGATACATAATTACGTTGGTCCAAGCTGGACCAATATAACGGTTTATAATCTAGCTATACCTGGATATCTTCTTTAATTGGCTTAGAAAGTGATGGACCAGCCACATAGGTAGTGCATTGTTTTCTCTGAATGGCCAACTTGTTTTCTAGTGGAACAGCAGTTGAGTATTGTGTATCACTACAACACTGGGAGCAGATTGTGTGTGTGTGTGTGTGTGTGTGTGTGTGTGTGAGATAAGCAAATACGACTGCTCCCATGTACATAAAGAATTGCAACAGTACATAGGAACAAAATATAGTTAACACACTTGTAAGATTTGAATCAAGCGGATCTCCTTGTTTTTTTTTCTAAGGTTTGTGATAAAAAAAAGAGAAAATAGGATGAGTGTTGGTGAAAATCTGTCATTGAGTGGTGGACTAATGAATAAAGAGTCTAAGCCTGGACACTGTAGGTCCCCTAGTATGGCTGACATTTAGAACTGTTTATAGTGCCTGCTCTATAATTATGATCTGACTTCAGGCCCTCCCTGTTGTGTTCAGACAAAATACTTCAATACAATTGGGCCTTATTTGTCCGCTTATTAGTTCATCATTTATTCATAAAGCACAAGACAAATTCTGTATGCGCTTGTAGATCTGCTGATTTTGGCAGAGGCGTATTTATAATCGCTGAGAATTTAGAGAAATTTCATTAACGGTGAAAGTTATGATTTGGCATAGTCAGTAAATATAGTTCAAACACAGGGTAATCGGAAAGGGAGGGGTGGCAGGGTGCAAAGGCTTGCAGTATGAAGATTGTATAGTACAAAAGAAAATGGGGTTGATTTACTAAAACTGGAGGGTGCAAAATCTGGTACAGCTGTGCATGGTAGCCAATCGGCTTCTAACTTCAGCTTGTTCAATTTAAAGTGGTTGCAAAAACCTGTGTGCAGCTGCCGCCCCCCCCCCCCCCCCACCAATAGTTACCTAAACCCCCTCTCGATCAAGTGATGCACAGGAGAGCCTTGCCTCTCCGGGGACTCGCACTCCTGATTGGCTTTTGGCAGCAGTGAGAGCCATTGGCTCCCGCTGCTGTCTATCACAGCCAGTGAGCCAGTCAGGAGACTGAGTGGGCAGGGCCAAGCCGCGGCTCTGTGTGTGAATGGACACAGAGCAGTGGCTCAGTTCAGGTGCGAGGGAGGGGCCAGGAGCGCCAGTGTGGGACCTGAGAACAGGAGGATCAGGGCTGCTCTGTGCAAAACCATTACACAGAGCAGGTAAGTATAACATGTTTGTTTGTTTGTTTTTGTTTTATAATAATTAATAACATCACTTTAAGCTTTGACAATAAAACCTGGAAGCTGATTGGCTTCTATGCAGAGCTGCAGGAGGTTTTGCACCCTCCTGTTTTAAGTAAATCAACCCCAATTTGTTTGGCTTTGTACAGATATTGGACTGTGAAAGGGCAAGAAACCTGCATCACGTCATAGAAGAGGACAGGAGGAAAAACAGATCTGCAAGTTTGTTTCTCATGGACTAGTTGGTGTAGAGTTGAATGTAAACGCTGTGCACATTTTTTTACTTGGCTTCATATTTTTAGATCTAGTGTGCCTGTATTTTAAATCTTTGTTTTTACAAGTAAACATTTTTATATAGGCTCCATTTGAAATACTGGTGTTGGCATATTATAGGGGGAGTTGGCCAAAACTGGAGCAGCAAGAATCTAGACCAGTTGTGCATGGCATGGGCATAGGTTGGGTTTTGTTAGTGAATCCCATGCTGATCCCTATATTGGGGCTAATTTTATTGCAGTAAATCCCAAAGGTGGAAAAGAGGAGAGAAGGTGATAGTTATGGAGTGAGATGACCCCAAAAGCCAATTTATTTGCTTAAACAGCTGACCCCAAAGGGCAGCCTGACATAGGCTTGCACGTTCGAGGAGGACTTGCTGCTGTTTTTGTTGGTCCTACTTTAATTTGTTGTGTGCTCACATATAATACACCATTATTGTGTATTGTGCCATCAGGCTTACATGCATGTAGATAATAAAAAAAAAAATGTGGACTATTTCTCATCTCATTACCATCTTGCATCTAGGCTCAAATTGAAGAATTCAGACAGTTGAAGGATGCCTTGAAGAGAATGCCAAGTTTCAAAGACCCAGGTACCAGCACGCAAAATCAACATTCTCCTTCTTATTCAAAGGTAATTTTTTTTTTTTTCTTAGGAGCGTGATACATATGTAATGGATCAGAAAAGGAATCTCAAACTAATGTAATAAAAAGGGAGACCTTCTGTTTTCAAATGAACAATTTGAATAAACCCCTGCTATCCCCCATCCTTGGGTTTGTAAAAGTAAAAAATGAATAATCCGCTAACTAAAAGCAACAATAACGAGCCTCAGGGCCAGTTCACACCACCAAATGTCCTCCAGATCCTTTCCGGATGCGTTTCTGCATGCACATTTTTGGATGCATTCCAGATGTTTTTTTCTGGAACAGTAAGTGCTGGTGAACTATACCATTGAAAACAATGCAACCTACTTTCAATGCGTTTTTGCTGCAGAAAAAGCACTGGAATGCATGTTGTGTGAACTAGCCCTCAAAGAACAGTCCTATGACAGTCCGGGTCTTTCTTTTGGTTTGTGCTGTGGTTTGAACCAGTAAATTGACAATTGTAGTGGTAAGGTCTTTATTTAAAAAAAAAAAAAATGTGGAAGGTTGGAAGTAAGATTGCAGCAGGACAATGATCTTCATTCGTGAGAAGAAGTAGCTCAGAAGATGGCCTGCAGATTTTATTGTAATGGACAGTGGCGGGGGGGGGGGGGCGCAAACCAACTGAAAAATACTGAACCCTCTCCATCAATTGCAGCCTCACTGTGCCCATCAAATGCAGCCACTTGTGCCCATTGCGCGTCCCCCGGCTCAGCTGTTACTTTACTATCCCCCCCCCCTCCCCGGCCATTTCGCTCTGCTCCTCTCCGGGAGTGATGGGGCTCTACTCTGTGGGAAGCGGCGGCTGCGACTCCTGTGTCCGCTCGGCTCATCAGGCTTCCTCCGCCGTGTCTCCTCTTCCGCCAAAGCGTTAGGCATTCAGTAGGATCGCCTAATGCTTTGGCCAATCAGCAGACGGGTCTCACCGACTTGCCTGCTGATTGGCAGGGAGGAACAGTACTCTGCGCCCGAGCCCACCCTAGTTTAAAGCATATTGGAGCCTCTGGCTCTAATTACGTGCTTCAAAAAACACATCCCCGCCATAGTATTTTTCATGTGTCCGGCGTCCTGAAAGGGGCCGGCCACATGAATAGGGAGGGCGGCGGAGGTGTGGGGGGGGGCACCCACGGGCTAATAGATCCTTTTAAATGTAATACTTGAACAGACACAATAGGCTTTGGTTATGTTCTGTAGAGCCTCTTACTTCGGTTGTGTTAATGTCTTTAACACATCTGTTTTTGTGTATAAACCAGTACGCAATGAATTCCATCAATACTTACACTCCAAATTACTGCATATACATTTTTTTTTTTTTTTTCCTGCAAAGACTTAAGTTTCTTCTGCCTTTCCTGAATTATTTTGAATTCTTTTACATCACCATATTCTTTAAAGTGATACTAAAGTCGTGCGGGGTATGTTTTTTTTTTTTTTTTGTTCCTTTTTCAAACCTGTTATACTTGCTTGCTCTGTGCAGTGGCTTTGCACAGAGCGACCTGGATTCTCCTCTTCTCGGGTCCCACACCAGCGCTCCTGGCTCATCCTTCCTGCCGGGTGCCCCCACAGCAAGCAGCTTGTTGTGGGAGCACCCAAGCAGGCGTGCTCCCGACCCACAGCTCGGTGTGTCCATTTACACCCACTGAGCTGAAGTTTGGCCCCACCCCCTCTGTCTCCTGATTGGCTCACTGGCTGTAATTGACAGCGGCAGGAGCCAAAACCAATCAGGAGTGCGAGTCCTTGGAGAGGCAAGGCTCTCGTGGACATCACTGGATTGAGAGGCACTCGGGTAAGTAATGGGGGGGTCTGGGGGGCTGCTGCAAACAGTAGGTTTTTTACCTTCATGCATATATGCATGAAGGTAAACCTTGTGCCTTTACAACCACTTTAATGAATGGTTTTAGACATGATCAGCATTAATACCCACATAGTGACAGTTACAGTACAAGGCCTGCAATGCAAAATGAGGGCAAGTCAGCCACAGAGAATGACTGTTGGTAGAATACCCATGTCATTTTTTTTCAGGGCCCAAGTAGAGAAATGGCAAAGAAAAAGCACACACAAATGCAAGGAATCTATCTTTATTCGTAAAGCTGTACAGTGCTTAAAGCTAAACTTGGTTACATTTTTTTATTTATTTATTTTTTAGCCCTACAGCTTTAGTGGCCTAATTTACCTATAAAGAAGTATGTACCACATTTTGCAAGCAGCTGGGTCCTATAGAAGTCTTCATTGCAGGGATACCTGTCCTCTTCCTGTCTCTGAACCTCTGGTGTGCCGGGTGTAATTGGCTTTGAGTCCCTGGGCTGAATGCAATAGAAAAAGTTCCCTCCTGCCCCTCCTCTATCCAAGTTCTTTCATTGTTTTCACTGCCTGTAACACCATCTGTGAATGGGAGGGAGTCTGATACGTCTCAGAATTCTCTCCCCCATTCACTGGTTGTTATAGGCAGTAAAAGCAATAAAATAATTACTTAATGGGGAAGGAGGGAGAAGGCCTTGCAAAGATTTTTCTGTTGAATTTGGCCATTAACCCCCACAGTGCTGGAAGGTCAAGTACAGGAAGAGGACGAGGCATCCCTAAAGTGAAGATTTCCACAAGATTCAGCTGCATGTATGACATGGGACATTGTATTGTTACAGGTAAGTTAGGTCAATAAAGCTTTAGGGCTAAAAAAAAGTGAAGCTAAACTTTTGCTTTAAAGGTAGAACTATGTCTTAATGCAGAGTCTCTCTCTGTTTTAAAATTGGTATTCTATTTATTCCTTTCCTATTTCTTATGAATGGCTTGAGTAACTGTCAAAATGTATACACACCTGGTGACAGTTAAGAGACAAGTCATACAATGCTACTGTAAGTAGGCGAAAATGTGGTCATGTTTCATTGCCACGGAGAGTATCTGTTGGTAGAACACCCCGTGTCATTTTTTTCAGGATTAAAGTGAGGAAATAGAAAAAGGCATACGAATAGGCAAAGGAAAGGTTTGTAAAACTACTGTACTTGTACTCAAAGGTAGAATTACACATTAATGCAGAGCCTTCCTCTGTGTTTTTTTTTTTCTCTCCTGACAGTTTGTATTATTATATGCTGTGGGGTGTTAATATTTTATGAATTCATCTGCAGTGTGGTTGATTTGCTCTAGGCAGGAAATCGAGGTCTTATTTGTAATACGGAGACCAGGTAAGCTGGGCTAGAGGCACAGTGACAGTTGTGTAGACCAGATGTGATAGCCAGGGGTTTTCATGCCTAAGCTGTTCTCTTCACATTATTCTGCTCTCTGACTCTGGTCTTCTTCAGAAACTGAACAAACCTTTTGCTCAGCCTCTCCAGAGCTCCCTGAGAAATGACAGGAGGGAAGAAAACGTCCTTGGAGGGGCAGCCCAACATGTAAAGGAGGCTTCCCGGGCACAGCCCACGTCAGAAAACAATTCCCAGATTCACAGTCCCACCACACATCTAGCAGCCCTGGGACCGGGAACTCGCAATGACAGCCATGTGGGGAAATTTACCAGGACAGTTAACAGCCTGCAAGGCCACAAGGAGGTAATTGGGATGCTTCTGTCAAAGATATTTGTTTTGGGTTGCATACGTTGAGGTGCATTAAAATTGCTTCCCAAATGCCCTACACACTTTTGATGAGCATAAAAATGCACAAGAAATGCCCAAATATTTATTTATTTTTTGTGGCTGTTCGCACACTCATCAGTGCATTTATGGTGCGTCACTGTAGACTTGAATGAAAGGATTTGAGATGGTTCAAGTCCTTATGAAGCCTCATGTTTGAAGTGCAGCAACGCAATACAAACGCTTCATATTTTGATAATGTGAGCATTATAATGTATTCTGAAAGAAATGCCCAATTTTCTACAATGTATGTTATGAGGTATATGCTGATGGGATGTTGCTCAGACACCACATCCCACAATATATTGTAGACACCTTTTTATTTCAGGGGTCTCCAAACTTTATAAACAAAAGGACCAGTTTAATGTCTTTCAGGATTTACAGGGACCAGACTGTGGCCATTGGAAGTAGAAAATGTCCCGGCATCAGTGGGAGTAAACCTTGCCCCATTTTTGGTGTTGGTGAGAGGAGTTGTGGCCCATCGTTGGTGTCATTGGGTGGGAAGAATTATGCCTCATTGTTGGCATCACTTGGAAGAATTATTCCCCCGTCATTGGTATCGGGGAGAAATTGTGCCCCATTGTTTGAGTCAGAGGATGAAATCATGCCCCAAGGGCTGATTAAAAGCAAGCAAATGGCCGCCTCTCGCCCCCGGGCCACAGTTGGGAGACCATCATTAATAGTGCTGTTGGTGCCAACAATATAAAAAAAAATCTATAAAAGCTTATTAAAAACCTGTATTATAAACTAGTCCAAACAGCTGGGTAATAATCTTTCCAACTCGTGTTTTTTTTTTTTTTTTAATAACTTGTGTAATTGATTTAGAATTTCCAGTGACCGGTAGGTAGAAAACAATGCAATATATTCACGGATGTAGATAAGTAATTCAACGCATTTTGCAATGTTGCATTTTGCATTTTCTCAGGAGATTGGCTACTTGGTATCAATCTATTATTTGAAGAATAACCAAAAATATAATTGTGTAAATTGCGCAAATCTAATATATCCATCAATAACATGGAAACCACACTAGCGTGCTGTGCCTAACCACAAGCTGTATGCTGTAGCATTAGCAGCACTAAAGAGACATGGTTATCTGGCTCCTGTGGGACAGGATGACCGTTTCTCTGAATAGGAACCCCCCTGACGCCCCTATACGGTCCCTCGCATCGCCTGTTCTTAAATCGGCTGGTGATGTTGCTTCCCTTCCAATGTGACAATGCTTGGGTATAGTGGTTTGGCTGTTGTGCCAGGGCAATGCCACAGAGCAGGTCACATGCGCCATTGTACCCAAAAATGTTGAGCGTTCTTGCTGCCTGTTGAGGAGCAAGGAACCATGAGGGAGTGCAGGTGGGGTAAGTACTGTATATAGGGGTTGGGGGTGAATAGAAGGGGGTCAATTACCTGAACTTGGGATGTCCACCATATAAGTGTGTGTGTGTGTGTGTGTGTGTGTGTGTGTATGGGCACTGGGTCGAGAGTTGTTTCTGATGGATATATATAGTGGAGTGTGTTTTCCTGAACGGAAGCAGATCTGTGGTGGAAGTATAGTCTGTGAACCTCTCTGATCACAACAAAGGGCTCATTTAGCAGATGATAAACTCTTGGATGTGTACTGAGTAGCGCCTGTTACAGATGTCCATATCCCTTAGGTCTTTGTGGAACATTCATTGGGTAAGAGCATCAACTAGAGTTAACGTGTTTGGGGGGGGGCAGGGCTCCTTTATTTCTTCCTTCCGGGCTTGAGGAGTAGATCTTCGAGTCACAATGGAATGCACTAGAGGTCCTTTGCTAAGGCTTGATAAAGACTAGCATCTCCTTACAGCACTAAGCTTTGCCGGCTGATCTTTAAGTCTTGATGAAGCTTGGTGTCTGCTTTTGACATCAAGAATGGCCGGCCAAGATCTGTTAGGTTATCCTGGTCTTTGTCGAGCCTTAACAAAGGACCTCTAGTGCCATTCACTTCCATTGTGAGTCTAATACCATCATTGCTTAAGCCTTCAAGGGGGAGACTTCTTCCCCTGAAACATGATGGCTGCAAAGAACCTTTTTTATTTGCACTTTAAAGGCAAAAGCAAACTACCACAGGATGAACCATGGCCCTGATAGTTCACTTAACCTTCATTTCACTCCCCTGCTGCTCTGTGTGGTCACTGGGACCAAACAGAAAAAGACTCTCTCGCCATCCAATGGGAGAGTGTTGCATCCTGAATGGAGACGGGGGGAGAGATTAAAGCTGGCCATACATGGATCGAAATTTGGATAGCTCAGCACGGAACGGCTGAATTTTGATCTAGGAATGGGCACCTTGGTTATACACAAGTTGATCTATCGACTGACTTGTGTATAACCAGCCTTTTGGGTTTTTCCCAAATGATTAGTGCGGCCAGCTATAGCCGGCAACACTAATTATTGTGTTCTGCCAGCAGGGAAGGCTCCCCGCCGGCAGAATACAATAGGCGCTGCAGGAGGGATTAGAGCTGTGTTTGTTTTTTGTTTTTTTGTGGGGGAGCAAAGAGCAGGTAAACATAAGCTGCTGGTGGGGCTGTGGTTAAAGTGAACCTGTTGCTCTTCCTTGCATGGTCACTGAAGAGGTTCAACCAATTTATCCAATGACAAAAGCCAGGCTGATCTGAATGTGGCTTATGAACAGATAAATTATGGACATATGTCATAGATTATTAGCTGCTGTGCAGAAAACTAGTTGTATTTCAGCTTTAGTGCCAACTTCCTGCTGCTTTTACATTTTGCAGGATGAGAAGCCAGCAGTGTTGCCACATGTCCAGCAGCCACCCCAGGACCCAGCTGTCCACAAAGGAGCCCTACCTGACCTGCCAGGAGCTCTGGATAAAAGACCGCCCACCGCGAATGTTCTAGTTGCCAAAGAACAAGTGCCGGTTCACAGGTGTGTGCCTAAGAGCTGTTTTTTTTTTTTTTCTTCTCTCGCTCTGCCTAATCCTTTATCTTTATTGCTGTGACTCAAGTCTGCATGCTGATTAATCCCTTTCTAGTCTGCTCTATCACATACTAAATTGATTTGTGGCTTTACCAACTCTGAAACACCCAGCAGCAAACACAACTGCTTTAATAGCTTTTGTTCCCTTGCAGTATAGCGAAATATGTACAGCAAGATCATGAATAATCTAACAGTTGTCCTCTGATGGTTACTAGAACTTTATATTGAAATCTGCTTCTATATTGGTAACTGTTGTGGTCATTTTTTAATTTTCCTTATCCAAAAGTTCAGGTGAGGATTGAGTGGCAATTGGATCTATGGTGCATGCACTCCATATGTCACAGCCAGAGGTGGGTTTGATGGCTCAAGGCCTTCAGGTATTAATAAAGATACCTGGGGACTGGGGGATTTTTATCATGCCACCATCGGCCACTGAGGCATATTTTCTCCAGCTTTTTTCACTCAGCTTTGTATCACTTGTGACTCCCGTATTTACTTGCCAAAAGGCAAACTTCCGCTACCTCCCCATCCTTACTACTACCCACAAAGCCACCACCACTGAGTGATGGGTTAGGACTAGTTTTGATTTTAGTACAGGTGTTCTATAACTATTCCTCAAAGGTCCCATATTAACCAAAGGTTAATAAAAATTTTAAAGTAGTGCAGTTTCCTTAAATGAATAAAAATGGTCTACTAATGGTTACCAAATCTGTCATGAATCATGAACCTTGTCATGGCTTCTATACTGAAAACCGAAGCTAAACACCCAAACAGATATAGAATGCATTAATGTAGCTCGGTATTCAGTAATACAATGTTGTATGTATTTTTTTTTTTTTTAAATGCATGCAGTATACATGATATCAACCCTGGTTTTTCAATCCCCTGTACAGCAAAGCTCAGAGAAGGGAGGGAGAAGCAGCACAAGTAATCAATCAGTTTAGCTGTAGGAACATGCAGATAGGAGAGTGCCATCTCTCTTTTCACTGTTTAAATACAGGCAGGGGATGGAGGAGAGGACATAAAAGTGAATCTGCAGCCAAGAAAGACCATGTCCCTACTAGGCTATGCTGTGTGGCAGAACTGTGTAAATCTAAAGACCAGATGAACAGAAATGCAAATTTGTTAGCAGGTAAAACAACTGTCATATACTGAATATATTTCATCTGCTTGAAGTGTTACTATACCCAGAACCTACATTCACTATATCTGGTCTCCCACAGTACACAACATGGAAATGCAATCATTTTAGTAAATATAACCTGATAAAATACCTTTTTTTTCATCAGCAGTATATAGCAGTAATGTGACTTCTATCAGTTCCTAGTAAAGCTTGTAGGAGGAGTTTTCATTTCTCTCATGGTTGTCCTATCAGGATCCAGGACCCCAGACCCTGTGTCTGGACAGTGCTGATTGGCCCTGTGCTGATTGCATGAACCCTCCCAGGAAAAAAAAAATAAAAAAATACACACCAAACTGAGCATGTGTAGCCTGACTCCACAGGCTCTGTAAATATCAGGTTATTTTTTTTGGAGAGTGGAAGAAGGGGTGGATCAGAGGAGATGGGATCGAACAGCATTTTTATACATTGTAGAGGATAACCCCTTAGGTTCCACACTAAAGGGTGGAACAAGCATGCTTACTGCATAGACGCACTGATTTTACTGTTGTGGGTTTAGTAACACTTAATCATTCACCTGAGGTGGCATCTTTATTAACTTAGTGTTCCATATTTCAATATGCCCCCATCCACAGACCACATTACCTGCCTTGACACATTTGTAGGGAAGAGACCCTTGTCATCTTAACTTTGGTATAAGCTGCTTTGTCAATTCATGTGTTTGAAAGCTGGCTGGGGGGGGGGGGGGGGGGAGGTGTAGGGGTAGAGTGTTAGCAAGGTGGCACTGATTTGCCACTGAGGTGCCAGGTGTGATGAGGATGACTGGAGGTAGGGTGTTGGCAAGGTGGCGGTGGGGTGCCAAGTGGAATGAGGACAGGAGGTAGGGTCCCAGATATGATGGACATCATAGCTGATTGCTGAATGTGTAATATAATATAGAACAGTGCAGTAGCATGTACAGGAGTGTTATCTCATTTATGGGATTCACTGCTTCTTGAAATCCACTATAGCCTGTGTCCTCATGCTTTTTATGGGTGGGAGATCATCCATCAATCAAGATGTGACATCCCACCCACTGTTCTTTTTTTAGTTACTGGGCTATGATAGGGGAGGGAGGGACTGTGCTGTCATTTAGGATCTGTATACACATCCAAATGTGTGATGTCAATACCATGACCTGACTAGCTCCAATCAAACAGGAAATGTTCTCTCAAGCAACAGAGACCAAACTGAGCATGTGCAGCCTGACTCCACTCACTGTGTCTTATCCAGACTTGTCCAGGGGGACAGTGCAGGAGGTGGAGGATCTGTGCATACGCCATCAAAACCGCATGCTATTTTGCATATACAGACTGATTTTTACTGTTGTGGGTTTAGTAACACTTTAATGGTTTGCCCAGAGTTCGGTGTTAAATTAAGCCCAGCCCTCCTGACCAGCCCTGTTGCAGTTTACTAGTGTATCTATCTCCCTTTGGTTGGTAAGCTGAGGACTCCTACTTGTGATGCAGGAGAGGAACTCCCAAAGCACCCACTGTGGGATTGATATACTAAAAGTTGAGAGTACAATATCTGGTACAGCCTTGCATGGTAGCAAATCATCTTCTAACTTCAGCTTGTTCAATTAAGCTTTGGCAATAAAAACTGGAGCTGATTTGTTTCTATGAAGAGCTGCACCAAATTTTGTACTCTCAACTTCTAGTAAATCAACCCCTACATGTTTTTGTCTGTTTATGAGCGTTTTTGCTCAGCCACTATAAAAATAAAAACCATTCTTGGACTTTTGAATGAGATTGATGAGAGAAGAACTTGTACAGCACAGGCTTCAGGAAGTACACTCCCAGTGACACTTGGAGGTGCTTTCTGTATGCTGGCTTTAGTGGATTACTTGCATCAAATTGCCAAAAGATTATTTGGGACTTTAAATTCAGCACCAGTGATAAATAACGGACGTTCAACGGTAGATAATATTACAAGTTTTATTGGTAAAAATTTACTAATATTTTAAAAATTTGCCAGCATATACATCTGCAAAGTTTGTTAATGGTGGCGTGGCTTATTTACTAGAAACTTGTCGGTTTCTTCAGGACAAATGGATAGTTTAAAAGTGTTACGTATACTGGTATGAGAAGTGCAAGAGAAATGGTTATTATTGTCCCCCACCAAACTGCCCAACTGGGAACAGAGTAATGCCCCGTACACACAGTCGGAATTTCCGACGGAAAATGTCCTATCGAACCATGTTGTCGGAAAATCCGACCGTGTGTGGGCGCCATCGGACTTTTTCCGTCGGAAAAAATTTGAGATCCTGCTCTCAAATTTTCCGACAAAGTCCGATCGGACTTTTTCCGATCGTGTGTAGCGAATTCCGACGGACAAAATGCCACGCATGCTCAGATCAAATTACAAGACCAAAGCTATTGGCTACTAGCCTCTACGTAGTTCCGTTGTATGCAACGAACGTCACCACGTTCAGAATGATCGGATTTTCCGACAACTTTGTCCGACCGTGTGTATGCAACACCAGTGTCAGACAAAATCCGACGGATTTTGTGGTCGGAATTTCCGACCGTGTGTATGGGGCATTACAGTGGGTCATACTAGAAGGATCTGTATTTCTTCATTGTACACTTTGTAATCTATTTTCACTAATTCACATAGTAAACCTGATAAGTGATATTAAGTATATAGATATTGTAAATGTAAGGGAATTTTGAACTAAAAGGCTTAGAGATCTAAGAAGACCTGAAGTTTATTGTCAAAAGCCCACACAGGTAAAACTTCATTACTAATAAATAAAAGTGCATCCTTTTAAAGCAGACCTTACAGTAAAATGCAAAGTCTGCTGGAATTGCCTGGCCTCCTCCTTGGCTTACCCCTATATTTTCCACATCTCTGGGCGAATTTAGAGCAGGCAAAATCTCTCCAGAAGACACTCCAGTCCAATGCAAGGGCTTTTTTATTTGTGTCCAGGACTACTTGCAATGGGGTTTATTCACTTCTATGCCCTGATTTTGTTAAACGTAGGGATTTCCCCGAAAACCATGCATGCTACATTTGAAGTTTACTGTGATCATTTGTGGGGATGTTCCTCCTCCTTCGTTCATGCGATGTATGTTTGTTTTTCTTGTGTCGCTAGTCATGGCGACTAGGCAGACTAGGTGCCTTTCTGTACTACCGTGCGTTGTGATACATTTGAATAAGAATTATTGAACTAGAAAACATAACTAAACCCAAGATGTGGATGTGGTGGCTGCATTTGTTTTTTTTTTATTTTTCAGGTTAAGATCATTTTAGAAATGCAGACAATACCTGTTAATCTTGCAGGAAATGCAAGTGTCCTGGTCAATTTCTGTGAGCTGTACTGAAGAGAAATAAAATCTTAAACTACTAATTCCAGCAGCCACCATGTAATGGAGATTGAACAAAGGCAGACACGCTTGTAGCCCAGCTTGGGTGATGACAACCTCTTCCTCTGTAAATAAAGTAGGGGAAGTGAGTGTAGCCACCCAGTGACAAAGTGTTATTCTCTGGATTACTAGGTGAAAACCAGTACAGTCACCACATCTAATGACTTTTAGCTAATAATATGTCACCTTTTTGGGTTTAAAAAATTTGGAAGTCCTATCATCAGCCACTGTGATGACATTATTACAGCGATGATTAAGTTATTCTTCTAAGGGAGTCTATTGAAAGGATCGTATTCTTCTTCTGGCACCCATTTAGGCTTTGCTTAGCCCAGCAATTTGGTGGTTAGTGAGGCATCTCACTACTAAAAATGATTTGTGGTTTTCTCTGTGGTTTGCCAACCTTCCTCTTAAAGATCTGATGACACTCGCATACCAGTCTTGCTGATGAAGAGTATTGTTACCCTTTTTGTTTAAGCCATCAAGCAGTTTGATTGAACTATTTTCAGAGAACAAAGCTATAGGCAAGTTCTCCCAGCTGGTAGATCTGTAAAGACTTGTCCCTTCACTTTCTTCTGCTGTATGCTGGTGAATCTGTGCCAGGAACTGTGATAAGAGGGTTTTTTTCCTTGTTATTGTTGACACAGCAGGAGTCAAGAAAAGCCTTCATTAAGCCTGTTTTAATTAAGGAGCTTAAGACTGAAGATTGCTATATTTTCTTCTCCCTCTTAATTAATCAGCATTGGAGGACTCGCTCTGGGGTGGCTGTAAATGCCTTAAAGGAAACCTGCCATGAGAAATCTAGGGACTGTCATTAAACGATCCCTAAAATGCTAGTTCCCTGGCTGTTCTGCTAGATTGAATGTGTTGAGTGACTGACCTGAAACCATAATCTAATAAAGAAAGTTGGAGAAAAGTCAGTCTTTATGTGCATAACTTTTCTACTGTTTAGCAATTCCGAGTTTTGATGCAAGAGGGTCAACATGGCAGACAGGTGTAGCGCCACCCCCATAGGGGCTGCTGGAAGGTGACTGTCCCCAAAGGTTGCCCTGACCTTGCAAGCCTCCTGGCACCTCTGACACCATGGGTTCTGACATTATTCAAAGAAAGATTATGAATGTAAATAGCACCAAAGAAATATCAGAAATTGCAAATGGATACTTTACTGAATACTATTGAGTTAACAATAAAGAAATGTAGATTTCTCCCCCCCCCCCCCAAATGCATTTTAGCATAAACAGAACTACAGAGCTATACAAGGAAATGGCGATCACTGTGAACCAGGAGGTAGGAACCAACAGATCTCAAAGGGGGCCTATGACCCCCAGGTACAAGAGGGGGAAGAAAATACAATTTTTCGGCCACCTCTAATGCCATGGGCTTTAAGAAATAATATACAAAATGTACAAACTGAGTATGTGTTCCCCTTTCAAGGAGAATAAATGTTGGATAATTCCTTTTGGGGGGTGGAGGTAGTCCTTGAAGTGAAGGCATCTAGAATCTTCAGCTAGCTATGAAGGGGCCCGAAGATGTTGTTGTGCAATGGCGAACAGCAGTGCTGAATAGCATAAGCAAAGTGTTTCCCTGGGGAGGGCCTTTTAATGTAGAAAGGGATAGGGTAAAGGTGTCTGCATGCAGTGTCTTTGAATGCAATACTTTAGGGTGGGTTTCTGCCTGCCCACTAATCCTGAGGATACCAGGACTTGAGAACAGGCTCTTGAAGGATCTGCAAGCAGTTGAAAATGCCTGGCTGTGCACTTGACAACCCAGGGATTCAGCAGTGTCTGTGTGAGAGTGGCACCGGACAGCCACTCTGCCGATGACAAGCCTGTAGCTGTGGATCTGCCTCCAGGAATAAGACTCACTCGCGGGAAGCCCTCCGTGACATTCAGGCTGTGGCATCCACTTACACTGGGGGAGCCTAGCCTCTCACTCCTGTAGCTGCAGGCCTTGAGTCCCAAGAAAGCAAGCTCCCCCCCCTGACCATTCTATTTATCTTTTTACCCAGAATTCCCTTTCTCTCTCCAGCCAGCTGGACCTTGTCATTTGCAGCAGCATTAGATCCAATAAAGTTTCCAGACTACATGTTCCACGTTCCCCTACTTTCAGCATCTATCTCTCTCTCTCGTCAGGAAAATATGATCCCCAGGTTAAGCACTAGAGGGAACAAAGCTCAATGCAATCTTCTTTAAAGAATGTCCCATGATGGCAAAAGCAATGTAGCCAGCACTTGGCTACACAGGTAAGAAGCCTTTTCAGGAAGATGGAAGTCAACATAAAACTTGCTTTTGGTTTATTGGTAGTGAAGGATTTGTTGGCCATGCCGGGACAAGGTCACTCAGCCAAACTGCGCCACCCCCTTTCCCCTTAGAGTTAGCAGTGATGCCAGCATTGTAACAGAAGCAACTGACTTTTGTAAGAAAGAGCAGTTTACTTACCTATTTTCAGGCTGCTCCGGTCACATGACCCAGCTCCCCTGTGCCAGCTGGCATGGCTGCAGGAAGAGGAGAAAGTGCCGACAACTGATGGATCATTGAAACCTAAGGGTGACGTCACTGGCCATTGTCGAGCATGTGCTCCTCTTCCTGCAGAGCCACTGGCAGATACAGGGGAGATCACATAACTGAACTTGGAGCAGGCTAAAAATTGGTAAGTGTATCCATTTTTCTTACACAGGTGTTGGGAGAGGTTTATGGGCTGTTTTTTTTTATATAAGTTCCATAGATACCTGTTGATTTTTACCAGTAAAATCAAGCATATAAATTTCTGTGCTCAAATGCCTGTGTACAAGGAGGGGTTAAGGAGATGAAGAGAGGGCTGTGTTCTTTATCTTGCATCTGAAATGAAGTAGCCATGTCTGACACCAATTTTATGTTAACCACTTAAGCCCCGGACCAATTTGCAGCCAAAGGACCAGGCCCCTTTTTGCGATTTCGGCACTGCGTCGCTTTAACTGACAATTGCGCGGTCGTGCGACGTGGCTCCCAAACAAAATTGGCGTCCTTTTTTCCGCATAAATAGAGCTTTCTTTTGGTGGTATTTGATCACCTCTGCGTTTTTTTTTTTTTTGCGCTATAAACAAAAATAGAGCAACAATTTTGAAAAAAAATGCAATATTTACTTTTTGCTATAATAAATATCCCCAAAAAATATATATAAAAAACTTTTTTTTCCTCAGTTTAGGCCGATACGTATTCTTCTACATATTTTTGGTAAAAAAAAATTGCAATTAGCGATTATTGATTGGTTTGCGCAAAAGTTATAGCGTTTACAAAATTGGGGATGGTTTTATAGCATTTTTATTTATATATATATATATATATATATTTTATATATATATATATATATATATATAAATTTTTTTTTTTTTATATATATATATATATATATTTTTTTTTACTAGTAATGGCGGCGATCAGTGATTTTTTTTTTTTTTTAATTGTGACTGCGACATTATGGCGGACACATCAGAAATTTTTGACACATTTTTGGGACCATTGTCGTTTATACAGCAATCAGTGCTATTTAAATGCACTGATTCCTGTGTTAATGACACTGGCAGTGAAGGAGTTAACCACTTGGGGGCGGGGAGGGGTTAAGTGTGTGTGTGTGTGTGTGTGTGTGTGTTTTTTTTTTTTACTGTAGGGGGGTGTGGCTTTGCGTCTGACGTCACTGATCGGCTTTCCCGATGACAGGGAACAGCCGATCAGTGACAGCGTCACTAGGAAGCACGGGGAGAGGTTTGTTTACACATACCTCTCCTTAAGCGGTTAAAGAAGCAGGTTGGAGCACACTATTTGTGGCACATCAGCAGTTATTTTTCTGTATTTGTGTCATGTTTAAAAGTAAGGTTGCACCGATACTCGGTATCGTCACCGATACTGATACTAGTATTTGCACACGGTTCAGGAGACATTTGCAAAAAGACAGGCACCGCTGTCTACGGCGCATGCCGACGATATGCCGCTAGTGGCGGCTCCTGTGCGCATGCGCTGGAGTGACGTCATCACGGCTCCGGCCAGTCACAGCGATGGACACTCCGTGAAAGAGTGGACAGCAATGACATCGCTGGCTCCTGTGTCAGGTAAGTGACACATAATGGGCTACTATGCGATGCATAGTAGTCCATTATGCTTTACCTTTGCAGGGAAACAAAGAGGAAGTAAACCCATCAGGGTTTACTTCCTCTTTAACAACATTGCTCAGCCCTGAAACCCTAAAACAAAAAGAAACAATGTTTTTTATATCTTTCTGTTTCTTCATCTGCAGATCAAAGGGATAAACAAATGTTCCTCTGTTTAACCCCTTATTAACCCTAATCAGCCTTAATTAACGCCCTATTCTCCTCCATTTAGTTATTTTCCTGCTTTTTTCTTTTTTTTTTTATAAACGATGAGCAATTAAACATTTATTTTTTTTGCTTAGTGACTATTTTTACTAATTATATATATATATATATATATATATATATATATATATATATATATATATATATATATATATATATATATATATATATATATATATATATATATATAATGTGTATATATGTATTTACACATTTCACATTGAAAAAGCACTAAAGTAAAAAAAAAATGTATTTAATTTGTAAATAACTTTTCAATGCTTTGTACCATTGCTGAAAGTTATAAAAACAAACCGGTTCCATTGGGTATCTGTACTCTTACTCGTTGTAAAAAAAAAAAATGGTATCTGTGCATCCATATTTAAAGGGATAAAGCATGGGGCAATATGTATCAAAGAGATGTACTGTATGATGATGTATATTTTTTTCGTTTTAAATTGTGTTTTTGTTTTTTTGCCTTGGAATAGGTTTTAAACCCTTCATGATGGAGGGTAAAACAAATGTTAGTACCTGAATGCCGTTCTGCAACTTTGCAACTGCAAATTTAGCTGTATGTTTCTTACTATTAATATAACCTACCACCAAAGAGCAACTTAAAATAAATTCTCTTACTCCTGACTATCACAGTGATGGCACGTGTATATATTTGTTGTTTGCACCCGTAGTACGGCTCAAAAATTATAAAGCACTGATGCTAAATTTAAAAATGTAGGATCATTTTTTGTATCCTCACTGACTCTTTGACCCTCCTAGCTATATATATAATATAAAAATTTGATTCTCTCACAAGTGGAAGTACACCCCGTTTTTGTAAATATTTTATTATTTCTTCATGTGACAACACTGAAATGACACTTTGCTACAATGTAAAGTAGTGAGCGTACAGCTTGTATAACAGTGTCAATTTGCTGTCCCTTCAAAATAATTCAACACACAGCCATTTAATGTCTAAACCGCTGGAAACAAAAGTGAGTACACCCTTAACTGAAAATGTCCAAATTGGCCCCAATTAGCCATTTTCCCTCCCCGGTGTTATGTGACTCCCTTATGGGGAGCAGGTATGTTTAAATTTGGTGTTATCGCTCTCACTCTCTCATACTGGTTACTATAAGTTCAACATGGCACCTCATGGCAAAGAACTCTCTGAGGATCTGAAAAAAAAATGTTGCTCTACATAAAGATGGCCTAGGCTATAAGAATGCCAAGATCCTGAAACTGAGCTGCAGCATGGTGGCCAAGACCATACATCGCTATGGTCAAACAAAGAAGTTGAGTGCACGTGCTCAGCGTCAAATCCAGAGGCTGTCTTTGGGAAATAGACGTATGAGTGCTGCCAGCGTTGCTGCAGAGGTTGAAGGGAAGGGGGGTCAACCTGTCAGTGCTCAGACCATACACGGCACACTGCATCAAATTGGTCTGCATGGCTTTTGTCCCAGAAGGAAAACTCTTATAAAGATGATGCACAAGAGCCTGCAAACAGTTTGCTGAAGACAGACTAAGAACATAAATTACTGGAACCATGTCCTGTGGTCTGATGGGACCAAGATAAACTTATTTGGTTCAGATGATGGCAAGCGTGTGTGGCAGCAACCAGGTGAGGAGTACAAAGACAAGTGTGTCTTGCCCACAGTCAAGCATGGTGGTGGGAGTGTCATGGTCTGGGGCTGCATGAGTGCTGCTGGCACCAAGGCGCTACAGTTCATTGAGGGAACCATGAATGCCAACATGTACTGTGACATACTGAAGCAGAGCATGATCCCCTCCCTTCGGAGACTGGGCCGCAGGGCAGTATTCCAACATAACGACCCCAAACACACCTCCAAGACAACCACTGCCTTGCTAAAATAGCTGAGGGTAAAGGTGATGGTCTGGCCAATCAGGTTTCCAGACCTAAACCCTATTGAGCATCTGTGGGGCATCCTCAAGCGGAAGGTGGAGGAGCGCAAGGTCTCTAACATCCACCAGCTCCGTGATGTCGTCATGGAGGAGGGGAAGAGGACTCCAGTGGCAACCTGTAACGCTCTGGTGAACTCCATGCCCAAGAGGGTTAAGGCAGTGCTGGAAAATAATGGTGACCACGCAATATTGACACTTTGGGCCCAATTTGGACTTTTTCACTTAGGGGTGTACTCACTTTTGTTGCCAGCGGTTTAGACATTAATGTCTGTGTGTTGAGTTATTTTGAGGGGACAGCAAATTCACACTGTTATACAAGCTGTACACTCACTACTTTACATTGTAGCAAAGTGTAATTTCTTCAGTGTTGTCACATGAAAATATATAATGAAATACTTACAAAAATGGGAGGGGTGTACTGACTTTTGTGAGATACTGTATATATTAGAATTTTTTTTACACACACTTTTTGTTTACACTTTTCTCCTTTAGCAAAGAGGGGAAAAAATAGTGCATCTCTTCATTCAAGAGGAGAAAAAAAATACAGGGACGGGCTATACAGGGATTTGATTACTGTGATAGGCAAACAGGTGATTGGGAACCGGGCCTCCCAGTTTCAATTGCTAGTAAAGGACCCGGAACTCTTGATGAGAGCCCGGTCTCTGTGCTGAGGAGTGTACTGTGCAGAGTGCTCCCAACACAAGCACAGGCACGTATATATGCAGCCCCACAACATTTCCATAAGACTTCTTTATGCTTGGTGGGAAATGGTTAATGTGATTATTTGAAGGGAATACTGCTAATTTTTATATTTTTCTAAAATGCTATTCCTGGTTGTAGTGCACTCAGTCAATAGCTTGATATCAAAATTAAATATTTATCTAGTATTACAAAATCTATCCATTCAGTGTTGCTCCAGAGACCGATCTGAAATCCTCCATTTTAAAGCACCTGTGTTCAGTAATTAAAAATTGAATTCAAATATAGGTATTAAATTTAATATCGGCATCTTGATATTCTCTAAACAGAAAACTAAGACTGGGAGAGGGGAGGGGCAGTATTATGGGCCAATTAGATGTGCTGCATGAACATCTAATGATGGGGAGTATACTGAGAGCAGAGGAATAATCTCATTAGTCTGCTGCTGCTCCTTCACTGTCCAGTCACAGGATCAGGAAAAGGAGATGGCCAGGCCTAATTGCTTATCAGCAGTAAAGAAAAGTAATGTCACCAGCTTGGCTCATTTGTCAAGCAGGTCTTTGTTTAATCTGAGGACTGGATCAACACCATTTGGAAGACCTATCCATTGCAGACATAACTCCTGCATATACAGAACTTTGTTTAGCTGTTTGGTTGCCATAAATCATATTTAAAAATCTGGTTGTGCCGGCGCCGCCATTTTAACCAAGGGAAACATGCAGTGGAGCCTTGCGGCTTCACTGCTTGTTTCCTACTGCGCATGCGCGAGTCACGCGGCACTTTGTGAATGGGGCACGTTGTTTTCTGGGACACACACAGTTCTCCGAACACAGCGTGCCCCATTCCCCAGAAGACAACGCGAGGAGGAGAAGACTGAAGATCACCGCGGTCTAGGAAGTGGCAGATTAGAACTATCTGCCTAGCAACATGCATTTCTGGTAAGTAAAAAAAAAATAATATTTTTTTTGGAGCATTTTTATGCAATTAGTTTTTTTAGGGTGGACCTCCCCTTTAAGAAATGCATCCGTCTGTTGCAAAATAAACCGCACAGTAGAGCTCTACAGAAATATGTATACAGGGTGTTCTGGGGAAATGGGGTGAAAAGTTCAGTTTTGTAAGGCCAATGTCCCACTTGTGATCCTATAGCTGGTGATAACGCCCAACAACACGATCCCTGTGTAGGACGGGGCAGAACATAAAAAAATACTCACTGGTTTGCACTGGTCAGCGGAGTGCCACTCTTTCTCACTGGTAAGTGATTTTCTGCAGGCTTTCCTTTGGTAAAGGAGAGATGCCTTGCTAATCTTGGCAATGGAGCAATCTGTGGAAACAGATCTGTATATTTTTTTAGTGCTTACAACAGGATCACATGTGTAATGTCCACTTAATATTGCAACTTTTTCTCAGAATGTTGTGTTTTTTTTGTTTTTCTGTGGAACAGCTGGCAAGATATTGTTAGCAAAGTGAATGCAAGGATGACTAAAGAGGAAAGCAACAAAGTCGATGGCAGCGATGGTCTTGTGAAAGCCCAAACACTCCGTGCCAATGTAGCTGTCGAAAAGTGGGAGAATAGGGCAATGCATCGTGGCTACCTTAGACGAATCAGCGATAATGAGGCTGAAATGGGTATGTTTCATTGCATCTGTTAAAGAGGACCACTCTTTTTTTTTTTTTTTTTTTTTTTAAACATTTTATTGGTCACCTCGGTGTGGTTTATAAAAGTATTCTATATGTTCCTAAACATGCTTTCTTTGTGGCTTCTCCATCCTTACATAAAGCCATTAGCTCGACTCTGGGTCACACTGATCAGTTTTTTCTTAAGTTTTTTTTTTTTTTGCCTTATCAAAACGGGAACAAAAATGCGTGACCATTAAATGCTATGGAACTCCGGTCAGTTGCGGGTCATTTGAGTTTTTAAAAGTGCAGCATGCTGCATTTTTGGTGCGTTTTTTCACTGCACTAAACGCACCTCCCCATAGAAAATGCATCAAAGACCCACCTGCGGTTGTGTTTTTTGGGTCACATGTCCCTTTTCCACAGGTGCAAAATGTACCGGAAACGTGGCAGAAATGCATATGCATTTTTACTGTGTTTTTGCAATGGAGCAGTGTGAAAGCAGCCGTGCTCTCCTCATTTTTTTCTATAGGCGTCGGTGCGGATTGTCTCACCATGAGCTTGGTTTGAAATTTCAGCTGGTATGCAGTTTTAACATGCACCTATAGTTATATTTGACATATATGTTCTTTATTTTGTGCACTAATAAAACACATATATATTTCTTAATTGTACATTAAGGGACACAGGATGAGTAATTCAGGTACAAACAGTAATGCTGTTTCCTTCAGGAGATTGGCCACTGGCAAACTAAGCTGTAAGATTAGCCTAGAATAACCTTCTAATCGTGTTCCAATTATTTTTGACTAGTGTCAAACTATGTGAGGTGCCAGAGTTATGCTAGAAATACATAATCACACAAGTGAGTACACCCCTCACATTTTTGTAAATATTTTATTAAATCTTTTCATGTGAAAACACTGTGAACACAGTATACAGCTTGTATAACTGTAAATTTGCTGTCCCCCTCAAAATAACTCAACATACAGCCACTAATGTCTAAACCGCTGGCATCAAAAGTGAATACTCAATCACTTTTGTGAGATACTGTATGTAGGGGGTGTATAATAGTATGTAGAAGGATAATTGATTATATTAAAGTGGGAGTAAACTCCCATGCATGACTTTGCTTACCTATAGGTACAGTAAATATTAGGGCTGTGGAAATTGAAGATTAATTCCGCGATTAATCATTAATTTTTTTGATCGGTACCCACCTCTCCGCCGTCTTCAGGGAGTTCTACCGGAGATCCGGTGACGTCACGGACATCGACATCACCGGACTCCTCCCCTTCCCCAAGTGCCTCCTGCTAACGAAGGGAAGGGGGAGGAGTCCAGTGACATTGACGTCACCCGCTACGCAAGACGTCACCCGCTGCTGCCTTACGGAACTAACACAATTGTCGGCTTTACATGTTGTTGTGTTTTTATCATCTTTATGCGAGTAGTTTGTGTTTGAACACAAAAATGTAATCTTATACTTAAGCGGTGAGCACTTAGATCTTTTCTTTATACCCATGACCTGGCGTTCTTTCTGAGATAACCCTTTTGATACCCGCTTGCATGACCACCTGTTTGCACAGGGGTCCATGCCATAAGGTGAGAGTGATTAGTTAGACCGGAGGTGGAGGGATTGTTGAGCTACTGTGGGAAAAAAAAAATTACTTATGTCAGTGCTACAGTTTGAATTTAAATCTTATTTGTGTGAACTGTGAAGTTACAGTTGCACACACAAAAAATAAAAAAAATAAAAGATTAAAATTCCTAAAAAATAAAACATTTTTGACTTTTAATAATCGGACACTTACCTTTCCCAGGGTGCAGCGATGTGGGGGAACGAAGCCCCGCTCGTTCCCCACTCCGCCCAGCGGCGCCGGCATTCTTACTGTGTGCACCCGGCTGTGGCTTCACAGCCGGGCACCCACTGCACATGCGCGAGTGATACGCTGCGCAGTCATCTGGGACCTGTCATGTGTCCCAGATGACTGACTGCGCCGAGGGGATTGATGTCACAAGCCTGGGCACTGAAAAAGGCAGACTATGAGGGACCCCCTAACAACCGGCATTTAGAGGTGAGTTAAACATTTTTTTCCAATTTACATTTTTTTTTATTTTTTTTTAGGAATTTTAAGCAATTTTTTTTAAGTCATGGATTGTGGAAACTAACCAGTGTCGGGTGATTGTATATAGTATATACCACATTTACCACTGATTAATGCAGAGTTGCAATGCAAGGAGATCAGCTAAAAGTAGTTGGATCTGTATGTGCGTTATAATTAATCGAAATAAGTCGATTAATCGATTAAAAAAAAACGATCGAACACGAAAATTTTAATCAGTAACAGCCCTAGTAAATATCGAATAAACGTGCATCGTTTAGGAGATATTTACTTTTGATGCAGCCGGTGACGTCACTCGTGCATGCACGGTATGTTGTTCCTTCAGAGTCCTGTGCCGTGTACCATGCCTGTGCGCGGGAGTGACGCCATCGTGGCTCCGGCCACTCAAGCAGCCAGTGTCGGTGAACCCGCCTTAAGCGGTGACAGAGTGGAGGGCTTCGTTCTCAGGAATGTGATGCATATTAGCACATTATGCCATTGCCTTGCAAGATTTAAAGAAGAAAAAAAAAAAAACCCAGCCGGTTACTACCTCTTTAAAGGCTATAGAGGGAGCAATTTTTTTTTTGTTTTTTTCTTTCCTAGTACCTCAACCCTTCTACGACCTGGTAGTCTATTGACCCTTCCTCCAGCTTTCTAACAGCCTGTATAGAGGTTGTGTCTGCAGGGGTCTGGTCTTGCAGGCTTCTGAGGGGAAAGAATAAATAATGCCCTTTTTTTGTTTTTCCTGCAAAAATTTGAATTTTTTTATTTTTTCCACTCTAGCAACTGGGGTTAGTTACCCCAGTTATTTCTCTATTCTATATTATGTAACATTCATTGGTGTACGTGTGACACCATTATTTGTTTTTTGTAACAGGGTTTGCTCATTACTTGCTGGTCTTTGGATATATTGTTGCTGGAATCCTTGGTATATTAGAAGCTGGGATTCAGCTTCCTTAAAACCTTTGAGAAACTGAAATAACAGCCTTGGGCAGCATTGATTTCTAAAGGACTGGGTTCGGGCAGCTTTGAAAACGTCGTATAATCTACTTGTTTGGTGCGAAGTCGGATCCCTTGCACCTGTTGCCAAACCTACAAATTTTTAATTTACTGGGACCACAGGGAAGCAAGTCAGCTCTGGGGCTTAGCTGGTGGGAGAACTCTTTGCATCTTTTAATGAGAATCTCATTCCAGTGTAGCATATCGCCACTTTCAATCTCTTTATTTAAATTTCAGTTACTCCTCACCAGGTACAAAGATGAATTTAGGGCCAAGGTCTGCAGGAAGCAAGTTTTTACTGTGACACCGCTCACATCACAGAGCTGTGTTACAAAGGTAACTTTCTGACCCAATCCTTCCAGTGTTGGCCTCCAGCTATGTGTGAGGCCTTTCTCATCACACCAGGGTGTAATTAAAAGGAATGGTACCCCGCTATTTATTTACTCATATTTGTCTGGTTATAAATTAATGAAAAACCAGGCTTTTCTTATTTTTATTAAGGTAAAACTAACTTTGGTTGAGATATAAGCAAACGTCCTGTATACACTACACAATTTTCATAAACTTCATTGCATATTCCTACATGCTTATGTTTTGATACTGAGACAAGCCATTGTTATAATGTACTATTTCTGATCATTGGATATTAAAGTGGTTGTAAGGCCGGGTTCACACTGGTACGACACGAGTCATACCACTTTGGATCCGACTTTGCCCTGCGACTTCAATGAACAGGGATCTGACTTTGATACCTGACAATACCAGGCACTGTGTCTGGTATGAATCTTTAGGAAAAACTCCATGCCAAATTTTTATTTTTATTTATTTTAAAAAATGGCATGGGTTCCCCCTCCAAGAGCATACCAGGCCCTTCGGTCTGGTATGGATTTTCAGGGGAACCCCCACGCCCCCCAAAATCCATACCAGACCCTTATCCGAGCATGCAGCCCATCAGGTCAGGAAAAGGGGTGGGGACGAGCGAGCGCCCCCTCCCCTCCTAAACCGTACCAGGCCCTGCGCCCCCCCCCCACCCCAAGCACCTAGTCCCCCATGTTGATGAGGACAAGGGCCTCTTCCCGACGAGAGAGCTTATCGGAATCTGGAAGCCCAAGGGGGCCCCACCCTATGGGAATGAGTATGGGGTACATTGTACCCCTACCCATTCACCTTTTAAAAAAGTGTCAAAAAACACATTACACATGTTTTTAAAGTAATTTATTATGGCAACTCTGTCGTCTCTTCCGATCTCCCCTCTCCAGCTCTTCTGTGTCCTCCACTGACATCTTCTGCCTCTGTTGGTTCTTCTCCCCACTCCGGTTCTTCATGCGGTGACTCCGCCCCATGCCAATATAAGTAGTGGCACACAGCGCAACCGGCATTAGAACGGGAGAGAGGGTTGAGTCAACATCTGAAGAAGGGCAAAAGAGCGAGCAAAAGAGCGAGAAGACCCGGCAGAAGAAAGTGGACAGAGGGAAAAGAACTGGAGAAGGGAGAAGAACCAACAGAGGCAGAAGACGTCAGCGGAGCACACAAGAGCTGGAGAGGGGAGAAGAGATCAAATGAGACGACGAAGCTGCCATAATAAATTACTTTAAAAACATGTGTAATGTGTTTTATTTTTGACACTTTTTTTAGGTGAATGGGTAGGGGTACAATGTACCCCATACTCATTCCCATAGGGTGGGGGGCCGGGATCTGGGGGCTTGTTAAAGGGGGCTTCCAGATTCTGATAAGCTCCCTGCCCGCAGACCCCGACAACCAACGCCCAGGGTTGTCAGGAAGAGTCCCTTGTCCTCATCAACATGGGCACAAGGTGCTTTGTGGTGGGGGGATGCAGGGCCCCCCCCCCCCCCATGTTGAGGGCATGCAGGCCTGGTACTTTTCAGGAGAGTGGGGGGGGGGGGGGGGCGCTCGTTCGTCCCCATCCCCTTTCCTCACCTGCAGGGCTGTGTGCTCGGATAAGTGTCTGGTATGAATTTTGGGGGGGCCCAATGCCATTTTTTGGCATGGGGGTTCCCTTGAAAATCCATACCAGACCGAAGGGCCTGGTAAGCTCCTGGAGGTGGAACCCATGGCGTTTTAAAAAAATAAATAAAAAAATTGGCGTGGAGTTTCCATTCAAGATCATCAGAGCGAGATGGGGATCCGACTTTGATCCAACTTCAGTGATATTCAATGGTTTTTTTTTTTTTTTTTTTTTTTTTTTTTTTTTTTTTTTTTTTTTTTTTTTTTTTTTTTTTTTTTTTTTTTTTTTTTTTTTTTTTTTTTTTTTTTTTTTTTTTTTTTTTTTTTTTTTTTTTATTTTTTGTTTTTTTTTTTTTTTTTTTTTTTTTTTTTTTTTTTTTTTTTTTATTTTTTTTTTTTTTTTTGTTTTTTTATTTTTTTTTTTTTTTTTTTTTTTTTTTTTTTTTTTTTTTTTTTTTTTTTTTTTTTTTTTTTTTTTTTTTTTTTTTTTTTTTTTTTTTGTTTTTTTTTTTTTTTTTTTTTTTTTTTTTTTTCTTTTTTTTTTTTTTTTTTTTTTTTTTTTTTTTTTTTTTGTTTTTTTTTTTTTTTTTTTTTTTTTTTGTTTTTTTTTTTTTTTTTTTTTTTTTTTTTTTTTTTTTTTTTTTTTTTTTTTTTTTTTTTTTTTTTTTTTTTTTTTTTTTTTTTTTTTTTTTTTTTTTTTTTTTTTTTTTTTTTTTTTTTTTTTTTTTTTTTTTTTTTTTTTTTTTTTTTTTTTTTTATCTTTTTTTTTTTTTTTTTTTTTTTTTTTTTTTTTTTTTTTTTTTTTTTTTTTTTTTTTTTTTTTTTTTTTTTTTTTTTTTTTTTTTTTTTTTTTTTTTTTTTTTTTTTTTTTTTTTTTTTTTTTTTTTTTTTTTTTTTTTTTTTTTTATTTTTTTTTTTTTTTTTTTTTTTTTTTTTTTTTTTTTTTTTTTTTTTTTTTTTTGATCCTATTTTTTTTTTATTCAATGGGCTGAAATAGGATCAAAGTCGGACCAAAGTAGTGCAGGGAGCATTTTCAAAGTCAGACCGACTTGTGTCGGACCAGTTAAGATTGCTCCCATAGGGAAACATTGACTTTCACACGTCATGCGACATGAGCTCCCAATGTCAGAGCGCTTGTGTTTTTTTTTTTTTTTTTAATTTCTGTAGGTGTATTGGCCAGCTTTGGTATGTTTTATTTTTTTTTATTTTTTTATTGATGCAGTTTTAATATAAACTGCACTATAAATGCTTTTTTCCCCTGTCCTTTTTGTTTGCTATATGGACAATCGCTGGTAATCTTGATGGACAACAGCATAACAGCATGTTTTAAGCCGCCACGAGCTGGATCTCATTTTTTGCACAGCTCACTCCCTGCCAGTTTGCTTCCAAAGGAGACTGAGCACTGCCAATATATAGCCGTGTCGAGCCACAACAAACAGGACAGGGGAAAATGCTCTTAGTGTAGTATGATTTATTTAAAACCACATCAATAAAAACATACAAAAGCCAGCAATACACTTAGGGTAAGTCCACATTATACAATATCTTACAAAAGTGAGTACACCCCTCACATTTTTGTAAATATTTTATTCTATCTTTTCATGTGACAACACTGAATAAATTACACTTTGCTATAATGTAAAGTGGTGAGTTTACAGCTTGTATAACAGTGTACATTTGCTGTCCTCTCAAAATAACTCAACACACAGCCATTAATGTCTAAACCGATTGCAACAAAAGTGAGTACACCCCTAAGTGAAAATGTCCACATTGGGCCCAATTAGCCATTTTCCCTCCCCGGTGTTACGTGACTCGTTAGTGTTACAAGGTGTCAGGTGTGAATGGGGAGGAGGTGTGTTAAATTTGGTGTTTATCGCTCTCTCTCTCATACTGGTCACTGGACGTTCAACATGGCATCTTATGGCAAAGAATCCTGAAAAATAATTGCTGCTCTACATAAAGATGGCCTAGGCTATAAGATTTGCCAAGACCCTGAAACTGAGCTGCAGCACGAGCCCAAGACCTTGCCATGTTCGACCAAAGAAGGTGCCGTAAACGGTGACTCCTGGTGTGCTTGGCCATTCATATGACCGAAGCCCGTGAACCCGAAAGAAAGACAGGGTGAAGATGGAAGCACCTATTGCGGTGACAGCGTGCCGCTGGAGGGCTTCGTTTTCAGTTAAATTTGTCATAATGTGCTAGTATGCAGTGCACAATATGATTTAAGCTGCCTGGGGCTCAAATTTTTTTTTTTTTTTTTTTTTTTTTTTCTGTGGTTTACTACAGCTTTAAGACAGGGCTCTGCTTCAACTTCCAAAGGCCCCCATACACACTATTAGATTTTCTTCGGATTTTTGTCTTCAGATTTACCAAAACCATGTAATGCAAGGGCCTTCCTGATTGCATACAAATTGACACTCCTAAGGTTTGACCTCATTAAAGTATATATTCGAGTATAAGCCGATCCGAATATAAGCCGAGGCACCTAATTTTACCACAAAAAAATGGGAAAACATATTGACTTGAGTATAAGCCTAGGGTGAGAAATGCGCAGCTACTGTAAGTGGAAAAGAGGGTCAACAATGCCCATTTTCAGCCATAGGTCCCCCGAGCGTCAAACTCTGTAGTTAAGGGTTCCTAGATGCCCCCTAGCTGCAGCCAGAATTTGGGGGTCTCTGGACCCAAAGGGTCCCGAAATGACATTGCTGCAGATGGACACAATTGACCGATTTTGCGGCCCTGTATCTTGGGGCCACTTGATGCTAGGAACCCAAAGTTTGGTGTGCAAACCCAGTGGAACTAGCACTACAACATATCCAAAGCTGGGGTTCGAGATACGGGAAAATGTCAAGCACTTTTCTGCAGCAGAGTGACATTTTCTGAACCAAATTTGGGGCCCGTATCTCTGGGCCATTTGGTGCTAGGAACTCCAGCTTTGGATATGTTGTAGTGCTGATTCCACTGGGTTTGCACACCAAATTGGATTCCTAGCACCAAGTGACCCCGAGATACGGGGCCCCAAAGTCGGTTCGGAAAATGTCATTTTCTGCTGCAGAAAAGTGCTTGACTCGAGTATAAGCCAAGGGGGCATTTTCAGCACAAAAAAATGTGCTGAAAAACTCTGCTTATACTCAAGTATATACGGTATATGGTTTTGGTAAATCTGAAGACAAAAATCTGCAGAAAATCTAATTGTGTGTATGGGGCTTAAACCTGCTGCTAATTGGAGGCTTGCTATGATGGAATCAGCCCCAGGGTTGTATAGAGGTAAAACCTGCATCCCTTCAGACTACTAGCACCCTTTGTCAAATAGCTCACTAAAAACCAAAGACTCTGCAACAAACCTGCACACAGTTGGGAATGTCTGGATTTTATTTTCAAGCTTTGTGCAGACTTCTGAGAAAAATGTGGACCCAGTCACACAAGCCGGAAGTGTCATTTCATAAGTGTTCTCTATGCAAAATGTAGCGATTGCCCCAGTATAGGCAGGGTTTTAAGAAATCCGCATTTGAATTTGTTTTTTTTTTTACCAATTTTAGAAAATTAAAGCTGGCTTTACACCAAAGTAGAAAGGACATTTCTAATGGCATTAAATTACAAAATGGCTTGCATAAAGATTCCCAAAGCACTAAAAGACGGTGCAGCAGATGGAAGATTGCTTTTCTGTTCAATTTGTCTAATAGAAACCGCAGACGAATCGTTTCAATGAGGAATGGGTACTGTTGTGATGACTGATTGGAGTTCCTTATGGCGGAGTTTACACTCTTGCATTATGTGTATTGGTGCACTGCCATATATTTTGAATGCAGTGCTTTCCTTGCCTTGCGTTTTTTCCAAAAAGGGGATAGGTGCTGTTTTGGCTTTAGGCAGCCCAGCTCAAAATGAATGCACTGCATTAATGCAACGCACTTTAATGCACCAGGTAAGTGAACCTGGCCTAAACATGGGCTTCTCCCAGCACAGTAATAATGCGAAATACACGGTACCCTGCTGGTGCTAGCCTGCTAGCTAGATAGAAGACTGTACAATGTTACTATGCAATACTTCATATTTACCTGACTCACTTTTTTTTTTTTTTTTCTTTAGCCCTGACCCAAATTAACATTGAATGAAAAGTATTTACAGAATAAGATGGCATATCTTGCATATCGTGAAAAAAAGTGGTACCCATACAATTGTTATACGCTCCTTGTCTGAACTGCGACACATGAGCAGTATCCTTGCCCCCCCCCCCTTTGCCACCTTTGTTGCTGTAAGTGCATCATGAGGACCGTCTCCCTTCTGTTTTTTCGAGAGAGAAAAACATTTAGAGAAGGTTTCAGCCATGTTAGGAGACTCGCAACCCAATGGTCACTAGTGTGCTTCTGTGCCCTCTCGTCCAGATCATTTTTCTGATCTCCCTGCAGCTGCGTCAGCAGAAGATTCAGAAGGTATCCTTTTTGGTGGAGTAGGTACATGCTGACTTTATTTCTAAGCTCAAGGATACCATTTTGCTCCTTGTCAGCATAGTATACACCCGTTTTAAACCTGGACACCCTGCATCATATATGCCTCACTCGTTGCCAGCCTGGGTTTCATTAAAGATGTATTAAATCCCAGAACAAACAAAAATTATACATTGCAGTTTACTAATCCAAATGTGGTGGCTGCATTTTTTTTTTTTTTTTTTTTTTTAATGCTTTTTTCCTTTTTAGCTTTTCACCTGGTGGTCTGGCTAGTAACACACTTCTGACTATTTATGCAGGAACTCCTGGACAGCAGCATGGTCTGGAGAGGTGGTGTTAGTTACTTCTGTAAAGTCCATCTAACAAGTTAAATCCTCACTCCAGCTAACACTTTTAAATTTATGACAGGTTCTAAAGATTCTGGATCTAGCCTGCTGAATCCTTCCTTCTGTCCCCCAATTGAAATGTATGCCTGAAGCCCTGCTTTACTGTGTGGATGGGCCAATTATAATATTTGTCTAATATCCAGAATTGGTCTCCTTCAGTCCACATGCAGAGGGCCCTTTGGCTCAAATTCTGGGCAAGAAGCACTTGCTGTGCATTTCCTTTTTAAATAGGGAATGCTTTTTGGGGGTATACCTTGATTCCTCTACTAAGAACCTCCTTGTCAGGGGTAAGAGGACCAGCAAAGGAAGGCTAGAACTCTGTCTGGAAAACTCTTTAAAAGGAACTCTTCCTAGCCTCTGGTCATCTCAGACCTTCAAGTCCAAGCCTGGGACTCTGAGAAGGAAGGGCTGAGCCCAGCCCTGACATAAACAGAGTAGTCGGCTCCAATGTTTTCCACGGTGACTCACCTGATCATGATGTCCTGCTGGTTACTTAAGCTGTTCAGTTCAGTTCCTCTCTGCCTTCGCCTTGGTCAACACATCGGGAGACTCTCTCCTGTGTACCTGTTGAAGACTTGCTTGGCTGACATGCCTTCTGGTTCTTGATCCTGCTTGCTGTTCCACTACGTTGATCCTCCGGCTTCCTGATTTCCTGGCCAGTCCTGAAGTATGCTGATCTCTGGCTCCCTGATGTCCTGGCTTGTCTGACTATCTGTTCCGGTTACCGAACTCTGGCTATGATTTGACTACGTTGCTCTGTTTACCTTTTACTATTATTATTAAACAAGTGTGATATTAACTGCACTTCTGTCTGTCTGATTCATGGCTTCTGACAGTGGACCCCAAAACCCTCCAAGCCTACGCACAACCACTTGTGATGAGGGGATGCCCCTAGAATGCATTAAGGAGAAAAACCATCTGTGCTGCGCTCCAAGCCCACCCAGTTGTTTGACAATAGCGAATGAGTATTTGCTATTGACACACTGATCCTCCTCCCAGCCAATCATGAAGTGGGTCCTGAGACTCATCACCCCATTGGCTGAAAGGATAGGAGATCCTATTGGACACCTAGGAGGAGACACATGACACAAGCTGCTGTGATGCAGAGGAGGAGGCGACGCGATAGAAACCATTGCCCGACCCCATAGGGGCGTTGCCTGCCCGCAACCTAGATGGGGTTAGGCGGGGGGCTGGATGACTGACCGCGAGACCCCTAGGGGGTGCTGCTGGCTGACCCAGGGTGGGGGGGGGTTGTGTTTGGACAGAAGCCCAGAATATTTTTATTATCGAAAGATCAACAAGATAAAAGAGCAAAATGCATTTTGGGAGTTCATACACACGTTTTCTATGGCTGCATTCACAAGGGCGGCCAGTGGTGCACAGTTTGCTGCCCCTTTTGGGGCCATGTGAATGTAGCCTAAAAGTGTTTGTAGATTTCCTATTTAATATTAGCACCTGTAGGTAATGCAGCACCTTATGATCTCCTGTATTTCTCTCTGCATCTCCCCTTTGTGTGTGTAAATGTATATAAAATATTCTCCATGTTAAGTTTGAAAATTGTCATATCAATTGTCGTGTTTAGTCATATCAGACTGGTATAGATGGGTATATGTGTACGTGCATCCTCTTCTTTTTTTTGCATCTGTCTGAGGTTATGAAAAACAAATTAAATGAATAATTGAATTGCACATTTGCAGATGCTGGTGTGATTGACAGAGAGGATGGCCCTCCACCCATGAAGCAACACGTAGGCCAGGAGGCTCTGGTAAGGAGAGAGATTATCATTCAGCTTGCTGCAATCACTATCCTTTGCGGCCTCCCAGCTCATTGTCATTCTGCTGATATCTGACTGGTAGAAAGCTGCAGGGTGCTATTTAATCCCCGTAGATTGCTTCCCGAGATTGTTCAAGGTCTCTGCTAATTTCCAGTCACGTCTCCTCTCTGTACGTGATGAAACACATTGCTTTGTTCAGACTCCACATTATAAATATATGGATCATATATACATCTTGCACTTCAGTACTACACTTGACAAGAGGTTGGTACCAGCCTGATAAGAATCAGTTTAATTTAAAACCACCAAACATTGAGACCTGCCCTTTCAGATCTGTTTACGCCATTTCCTAATACATATTTTAAGGGTCAGTTCACCCATCACTGATATCCCCAGTTTCGGTAGATGCTGGGCATTAAAATGCCCGAGCATTTCTTGCATCTTTTGGGGCTTCTAATTGTGGGATCTCTATGATGTGGCCATTATAAGCACCCCCCCCCCCCCCCCTTTCCATGTTTACAGTATATTACAGAGAATGTAACCAGAGAGGCTGGACCACAAAGGTGGTGATGACACCTAAAACTTCCAGGAAGGCAGGAACAGAGTTGAAAAAATATTTTGATGCCCGGATCTACCGCACTATTAGTATACAACTATTTAGATAATTAATGTAGTAATTACTTCAACCTTTCACCATGTAGTATCAACAACAAGGCGCAGTCCATGCGCCCACAAAAAGTGCATATAAGAAAAAGAGTGCAAGGCCTTCCAAAGGGGTCGTAGTAACTAAACACTACGGTTAATTTGAATCGAAATCAAAAAAACGCACCATGATATCAAATATGACAAAATATGTAAAATAGCGGTCTGAGTATAACCTTCCAAAACATTAAAAAGAGGGATCGGTAGCTGCACTTACAACCACACAATCAAACATACACACAGATCAAAGGATGGGAGTTGATTGAGGTATTGTTGATCAATATATTACACAGCTAAATCAGCAAGTTCAACTGAATGGTAGCAATGTAAAAGACTCTCACCCACATCTGTGTCTCCTCATACCTCCACCCATCCTTTCCGAGCCGAGCTCCACTCCTGAAGTCACTGGATTATCCCCTTGGGAAGTTGATCTAGGTGTCATCCCCACATGTAGCAAGCTCTAAGCTGTCCCATCGCCACTGCCTCAATACAATGTTTGTGTTAGTGCTATGACCCCTCCATCGTCACGCATGTTCGTGACGACGGAGGGGTCGTAGCACTTCAGGAGTGGAGCTTGGCTCAAAGGATGGGTGGAGGTATGAGGAGACACAGAAGTTGGTGAGAGCATTTTACATTGCTATCATTTAGTTGAACTTGCTGATTTAGCTGTGGACTGACAACACCAATTCCCCCTGCTGTGTTCCTCCCTCCCAAAACCTACTTGTGATGGAACAGTGAACTTTTAAATAAGTATTACAATTAAGAAGTTTTACCCCGTGCAGCCTTGCTTACTGGACACTGTAGCCTATACAATTAAGCCACATGTGCCTCTATTAGATAAATGAGAGCCCCTAATCCTAGGTGCCACAGTTGAATTTGTGTACTAATGACTTAGGACGGCCCATGATATACTTACCTGTTTGTTTATGCGCATCCACATCTCAATCAGTTTACAGTTACATATCCTGTTTGGGATGACCACAATCCACTGCTTAATTAGGAAGGAGGACAATCGTATATGTAATATATTGATCAACATACTTCAATCGACTCCCATCCTTTGAGCTGTGTGTATGTTGTGTGGATGTATGTGCAGCTGCGATCCCTCTTTTTAAAGCGGAAGTAAACCCATCGATTTAACAGTCTAAAAAAAAAAAAGGCATGCCGTGAATGCTAACTGCACATTGGCTGTGCTCTCAACCAAACAGTTAAACCATCCAATGGCTGGTGTCATAACGGATCACATGTGCAGCACTGTGGCAGTTGAAGATTAAACAGAGGCAAAGATGGCAGCTTCTTTGGCTGAAAACGATAGGGGGTTTACTTCCACTTTAAATGACAAAGTTGTCTTGATTTTTGGTATTTTGTCATATTTGATATTATGATGTGTTTTTTCTAAATAAAATTTAATTAAATTCAACCGTAGTGTTCCGTTACTGCGACCCTTTTGGAAGGCCTTGCCCCACTTTGCACTACAAGTTCAAAGTTCACTTGAAATTGCACTGAAAGTGCACTTGGAAGTACAGTCGCTCTCAATCTGAGGGGTAGATCTGAAATGAGGGGAAGCCCTGCTGATTTTATTATCCAATCATGTGCAAGCTAAAATGCTGTTTTTTAGTTTCCTTGCATGCCCCCCTCAGATCTACAGCGACTGCACTTCCAACTGCACTTTCAGTGCAATTTCAAGTGCACTTTGCACTTGTAGTGCAAAGTAGATTTGCCTTTCGTAAATAACCCCCATAGTGTTTATTGCCTTCTAAGTCCCAATTGGGTGGATTATC
>CM053035.1:140953026-141115526 GCA_028564925.1 Lithobates sylvaticus | reverse complement strand
GAGGAGAAGGCAAATGCAGAGAAGCAACCAGCTCAACCTGAGGTGGATAGGCCAATGGTAAATTTGCTTCTTTACTTTAATAGCTTAATTCCACTTGCCTGTATTTTCCTTGAAATGCATATTCAGGAAAACCGATACAGAGCTTTCTGTAAGAAAATCCTATTAGCGGTGAGTAGCGGCCAGGGATGTAAACATTTCAATTTCTGCACCTGTCCTCCACAGAATATATTTGAGTAAAGCTGCCCATACACTAGTAGATTTTCGAAAATACTCATACAAATGTTTTTCGTATGTTCGATGCAAGTCATCGAACATACGAAAAACATTTGTATGAGTATTTTAACTGTTTTTTTTTTTTTAAATACTTAAAATTTAAAATTTTAATTCTCATTTAACATTCAGTTTTGGAATGAATGTAATTTCCTCACTAAAATCCAAATTCACTGTTGGAAATTTTGAGAAATTCCTACCCAGCTCTTTTTTATATATATATATATTTATATATTTTTTTTTCCATTACTGTGTTTGGAAATTAACGTTGCTTTGACTTTACTGATTATTAGAAAATCTAACAAACCTTCTTTAACAAAAATTGAACAAAATTCTACTAGTTTACTGTACGGTCAAGCTTAAAGAGGAGATCCAGTCTTCCCCCAAAGAATTTTAAAGTCAGCAGCTACAAATACTGTAGCTGCTGACTTTTAATATAAGGACACTTACCTTCCCCAGGATCCAGCGCTGTCCTCACCTGAGATGATTCTTCAGGCACCGGTATCTTAACTAAAGGAAACAAGTAATGAAGCCTTGCTGCTTCACATACAGTTTCCAATACGCTGCGCTTTGTGAATGGTCCCTCAGTCTTCTGGGACCAGTGATGTGTACCAGAAGGCTGCAGGGGAGGGGGGGCAAACTTTTGCTTAGATCACCGCGATGATCCTACCCCTCCCCTCAAATAACAAATGTGAAGGGGGAGGAAGGGGTTGGAGAGAAGGAAGAGCCAAACTTACCCGTTTTGGTAAAGTTGTGCTTTAAAGAAGTAAACCCTGCCTCTTCTTGTTTTATTCTGGTGACCTGCAAAGTAAAGGCATAATGTGCTAGTATGCATTGCATGCTAGCACACTATGTGAAACTTACCTGCAAACAAAGCCCTCGTTGTCCCCACTGGAGGCCCCATCCATCTTCGCCCGTCTTCCTTCCGGGTCCGTGGACTCTGGCTATGTGCACGGAAGCCGCCGGTCACGGTACAGGGCTTTGAAGAAACGGCACAGGTGGCCGTTCCTTCAGAGCGCATGCGCCGATGATGTCATCAACGCTGTATACAGTAAATATCTCCTAAACGGTGCAAGTTTAGGAGATAGTTACAGTACCTATAGGTAAGCCTTATTATACGCTTACTTATAGGTACATACAATCAAGGGAAGTTTACTTCCTCTTTTAATTTGAATTGTGGGCATATGTTTCCATCCATTGAGGGCTTTCCATGCTGTGCTTCAATAGGAGCTGTCATTTTAATAACTGCGATGGATTTGAAGCTTGTGAATGGTTTAGGCCACATTGAAACCAATAAGGCTACAACTATTGTTTTTCTAAAGCCTTCTGGAATATGATAGCTGGCGTATTATTGGCTGCTGTTTTTTCCATGCCATTTTATTTTGTCAATGTCGCATGCCTTGCCTACGTATGCAGTTTTGAGGTTATGTCTTGCACAGTTGCACCCAAAGCTATGTTGTGGTGAAAGCAATGGAACTTGGCATGAAGTGGCAGGAAAAGTTGGCTGTCGGCCCTTGGCTTTTGTAGTGGTGAAGCAAGCCAAATTTGGTTCAGCCAGTCTTGTGATCGGGCATCCCTGTGAGGCAAATCTAACTTAATTTTTTTTTTTTTAGGTTTAGAGTGCGTAATCACTGACCCACCCACTGATTGGACAGTAAAGCAGCCTCATCACACATCAATATGCTTGCTCTTCTCCTGACAGCTAGCTTCTATTCTTGTGCCCCGTACACACGGTCGGATATTCCGATGGAAAAAGTCCGATCGGATTATGTTGTCGGAAAATCCGATCGTGTGTTGGCTCTAGTAGGCTTCAGAGCAGGTTCTCAAATTTTCCGACAACAAAATCCGATCAGACTTTTTCCGATCGTGTGTAGGGAATTCCGACGGACAAAGTGCCACGCATGCTCAGATCAAATTACGAGACCAAAGCTATTGACTACTAGCCTCTACGTAGTTCCGTATTACGCTACGAACATCACCACGTTCGGAACGATCAGACTTTCCGAATACTTTGTCCGACCGTGTGTATGCAACACCAGTTTCGGACAAAATCCATCTGAAAAAATCGGACGGATTTTGTGGTCGGAATTTCGGACCGTGTGTACGGGGACTTAGACTGGTAGCTATGCAATGTAATAGAACATGTACAGGGAAATACCTGTTCATGTGACAGAAATGTGCTTTTCTGTTGTAGACTGACAACCTAGTGCCTTTTTCTGGACTGAAAAAAAAGCAAAGAATGGTGTCAGCCCTGCCCCCGTCTCCTTGTAAACTACTGGATGGTTTTGTAGTTCAAGACAGGAAGTGTGCAGAGGACTTGTTACAGTTCTGAATTTCTAACATGATTTACAGGTAGTAATTGCAGTTATTGAAGAGATATAACAAAATGCTTAGATTTTTTTTTTTTCGATATTTAACAGACCAGAAGGGAGCAAATAAAGGAAATTCATTGTTTTGGGTTTACATAAACGTCAATTGAACTGCGTTTTTTTGACAGAGGGCTGCCTGCAGAAAGACATTTCAATCCATCTATACATCTTCCCCTGCATGTCTGTATTGTGTGATGTAGATCCAGCCATTACATGTATTTGTCAGTCTGTGATTACTCTACACTCATCTGTCAGTGGGCAGAGCTGGAATGAATGAGTCACATTTGCCTCTGAATGGTGTCTCTTCAGTTGGTGGCTTAAACAATAGAAGATGAGAGAGCCAAATTTTAATGAAGGGGCGATAAGCCGTCAGTAATGTGCGTGGATGGATAAGAAAAGGGTTACATCTGAGATCACTAATGCAATTTTACATTAAAGCTGAACTCCCAGCTATGATCTATTTTGTATACTTTCCTTGGGCCAGCTTGGCCCAGTGTATGTGTGTGTGTGTGTGTGTGTGTGTGTGTGTGTATATATATATATGTGTGTGTGTATGTGTATGTGATACCGGTTTTACCTCTGTGCAAGCTGTAAAACACTGTAGTAGCCTGAGCTACTACAATCATGATCGTGGTCTTCAGGTGCCACACAATGCAGAGTAACCACAGGGGGCTGCTTTCTCAGCCTGGTTACCGGAGAACGCCTTTCATTTTATATTGATGAATGCAGAGCTATCTCTGGATAAAGTAGAGAGAGTAACATCAATCGCTGCCTCTCTGTCATCCAATCAGAACACACTGAGAAAAAGGCATGCTCTAAATGGCGGCTTTGCCAAACAACCATCCCTCTATATGGTTACTGTGCAGAATGGCGGCTCGGCATGGTCTCCGGAAGACTCATCACTGTATTAGTGTGGGCTACTACAGGAATTTACAGCTTCCACAGAGGCTCATTGGGTATCATATATATGCATACTTTTTGCAAAGCTAGCCCGGTGTAAGTATGCAGAATACACTTACCGGCCACTTTATTAGGTACACCTTGCTAGGACCGGGTTGGATCCCCTTTTACCTTCAGAACTGCCTTAATTTCTACGTGGCATAGATTCAACAAGGTGTTGGAAACATTCCTCAGATTTTGGTCCATATTGACATGATGGCATCATGTAGTTGCTGCAGATTTGTCTGCAAATCTATGATGCGAATCTCCCCTTCCACCACATCACAAAGGTGCTCTATTGGATTGAGATCTGGTGACTGTGGAGGCCATTGGAGTACAGTGACCTCATTGTCATGTTCAAGAATCCAGTGGTGAGATAATTTGAGCTTTGTGACATTGTGCATTATCCTGCTGGAAGGAGCCATCAGAAGATAGGTACACTTTAGTCATAAAGGGATGGACATGGTCAGCAACAATACTCAAGTAGGCCGTGGTGTTTAACCACTTCCATATCGGGCCTATTCTAACACTCCTCTCCTACATGTAAAACATCTTTTTACTTTTGCTAGAAAATTACTCTGATAAAAAAAACATATAATGTTTGGGGGTTCTGAGACCCTAGGGAATAAATGGGTGGTTGTTGCAACTTTTTATGTCACACGGCATTTGCGCAGCAATTTCACTTACCTCACCCAGTTCTTCAGCTCTGTGACCCGATCACGGGATACCGGCGGCGATCGGGACCGCGGGTCCCGCGGCCACGGTCACGGAGCTCAGGACCGGGTCGTGGGTCCCAGCCATTGCCATTCTGCCAACGCAAATGTGCAGGAGGCGGTCCTTAAGTGGTTAAAAAAAATAATAAAATCTCTTTTTGGTCAGTAATTTAATGCGTGCGAATGTGCGCATTCGAACAGGCGTAACAATTTTTCTGATATTTTTTTTTTTTTTTTCTTTTCTTTTGGGATTAATAAAGTATTCTGTATATGTTCAAGAGGCCTAAAACCACAAAGGGTATGCAGAGTTTCCTGTGATAAGTAAATAACAGTCCTAAAATGTAAATAAAGTCCCGATAATTCCAACAATCTGTGTAATGAATCTAACCACTCACCAGAAAGTGGAAAAAATCCAGCATGAGATCACCCAATGTGCTTGGGAACAATTTGTCACATAGACGGATCCCTTGAGAACGTGCATGAAATGCATCGGGAGGGGCCTAGGTGCTGACATTGCCATTGCGTCCTTGTGGTAGGAGCGATGGATAATTGTTTTTGGCCTTATTAGTTTTTTTATGCTGCAGCTTTTGTACTTGATTTTAAGTTTAATAAACTACTACACTATATGAGCATCATTTGGGTGAGCTTCTTTTGAACAGTTCCTGACTTTATCGGAGGAACACCATTCTACCAGTATACCAGGGTGGGATGCCCCTTAACGTCAGAGTAATGATCTAAGGCGCATTATCATTTGCCATCTGGTGAGTGTATAGATTGGTGAAGGTGCACATGTGTGACAAATTGTTCCCAAGCGCATTGGGTGATGATATCTCCTGCTGGAATTTTTCCAGTCATGGATTAGTATATCAGGACTTTATTTACATTTTATGACTGTTATTTAAAGTGATTGATTGTAAAGTCTCGTCTGTCATTTTTATAGGGAAGGAAAAAAATGTTAATCTTACCTGCTCTGTTGCAGTGGATTTGTACAGAGCAGCCCGGATCCTCCTCTTCTCAGGTCCCTCTTCTGTGATCCTGGCCCCTCCCTCCTGTTCAGTGCCCCCACAGCAAGCAGCTTTCTATGGGGGCACCTGAGCTGAGTCACAGCTCCCTGTGTCCATTCAGACATGGAGCCCCAACCTGGCCCCAAACCCTCTCTCCCGAATGGCTAGCTGACTTTGACAGCAGCGGAGCTAATGACACCACTGCTGTCTCAGCTAATCAGGAAGGAGAATCTTGGATGGGCTGAGACACACGTGGACAGAGAGGGACCTCAAGAGTTGGGGGGGGGGGGGGTGCTGCACACAGGTTTTTTTTTTTGTTTGTTTTTTTTTTTTTTTATCCGAATGCATTAAAGTGGTTTTAACCCCTTTACAACCACTTTTCACTACAGGTAAGCCTATAATGCTTACCTGTAGCTACCATGGATATCTCGTAAACCTGATCTTTGTAGGAGATATCCCCTGTATCTGCATGTGCCAACGTCATTGGCACATGCTCACTGAAGCAACGGCTCATTTGCGCCATTGCTTCAGCTGATGTGCCGTTATCGGCGGCTCCCGTGCGCATGCGCAACATCATCACGGCGCCGGAGCTTGCGATACCCAGAAATAACTCTGGGAGACGTGTCGCTGGGGAGAGCAGTGTGCCGGGACTGCTACGGGGGCTTCGATCTAAGGTGAGCGTAGCTTCGATCTATAATGAGCATAGCTCATTATGCCTTTTTTGTCTAGCAGGTTTTTTTAAAATGTATTTTTTATTTTTATTTTTTCTGTGGGTTTACAAGCACTTTAGTTATCACAAGAAGAACTGCACTCCTTTTGTTGTTTTACAGTAAAAATCATACCTAGACTTCAGCTTCAATTTGATAGTTTCTTTTTTGTGTAGAGTTCCGCTTACACTCGGAGGAATGGTGGAAAGACCAAATAAAGACATTGTCTGTCACATACAGATTGCTGCTGTACTTTTGTGCTGCACAACAGCATTGCACCACACATACGCTGCTGTATTTTCCCTCCTCCCTTATCCTTTATTTATAAAATTATAGAAGCAGTTGACAGCCATTTGTTTTCCCTTTGTGATCATTCCAGGAACCTGACGCTGAGCTGAAATCCAGAGAAGAAGCAGAAGACCGATATCAGGATGACCAGGAGCAGGAAATTGTATGACTTTACAGTGTTTCTATGGGGAGAGTTGCAGTAGTCGGGGTAATTTATAGGTGGATTTACCTGTCTGACTTGGGATAACTTGCATGTTCACTACGTCTTTGGCAACTATGGGGTTGATTTACTAAAACTGGTGAGTGCAAAATCTGGTGCATCTGTGCATGATAGCCAATCAGCTTCTAACGTCTGCTTCAATTAACCCTTTGACAAAAAAAAAAAAAAAAAAAGCTTGGAAGCTGATTGGTTTCTATGCAGAGCTGCACCAGATTTTGCACTCTTCAGTTTTAGTAAATCAGCCTCTGTCTGTGAGAACTTGAGTTCCTGATGGAAATAACAAAGTCAGACAGGACTGAGACAATGGGGTTGATTTACTAAAACAAAATCTGGTGCAGATCTACATGATGGCCAATCAGCTTCTAACTTCAGCTTGTTCAATTAAGCTTTGACAAAAAAAACTGGAAGCTGATTGTTTTTATGCAGAGCTGCACCAGATTTTTCACTTAGGTTTTAGTAAATCAACCCCAATGTGTTGCCCATAGAGGCCTGTTTAAGAATCGGGGACCCTTTACTTCGTAATTCCCACATTTTTAGTTGGGGGCATCCAGACCTCCTTTTTGTGCTGGTGACCTTTGTCTGATGCAGAATGTGATTAGAAATCTGACATGGTTGTCACAGGGACAGAAGTTGAGGTGGAATCCTCCAATGGTTACACCTGTTCAGATGACAACAGGTTATGAGGAAATTTTCCCCCTCAAAAAAAGGAAAACCTGAGTCCTAAGTATTCTCACATTTTTACCTTTGTATATACTGTGTTTGTTGTGCTTTTATGTATGTGCAGAAATTATGGTGTGTTTTTTTTTTTTTTTTCCAGTTTAGTTTTGAGTAAATGAGTTTGGCTTTGTTGTACATATGTAAATGGGCATGACTTTGTAAAACTAATATAGCCGACTCGTTTCGGAGGTTCTGATTTCTTTCTTCAGGGCCAACAAAGTTGTGCTATATGTACAAGGTTTGTAAAGAGTGGCTCTTCTATGTGTGGCAGATATCTGTATATAATACAGAATTACAAATCCTTTGGTACATAAATATATGCCATATGAAATATATTTCATCTGTGTATTTTAGCAGATTAGATGGAGTTCTGGTTTAAATAAACTTCATGTACTCCTCCATTACCTTTTTGGCAATGTTCTGCATAATTGTCAAACTCAGCCAGTTAATCCAGCACTGTCCTGCTGCGATACCGTGCACCCCTGTCACAAGCCGAGTCCTGTGCCGCCATCTTTGTTGCTGATGCCATCAAGTGCACAATACCTCTTCTTGGTTCAGGCAGCCTGGCTCCTTGATGACATAATGCCAGGCCTGCCCTCCCCCCAGCTGCATGAACAGAACCTACAGCATCATGGGAAATGTGACATGCATATCTCGGGAGGCTTCAGAGTAGAGTTGCCCTCATACTGGCCTTAAAGTGATACCAAAGTCTGGGGGTTATGTTTTTGTTAAAAATAACAAACATGTTATACTTGCCAGCTCTGTGTAGGAGTTTTGCACATCCTCTTCTTCTTGAGTCCCCTGTGTGCCCCCACAGCAAATAGCTTACTATGGGGGCTTGCCAAGTTGCAGCTCCATGTGTCCCAGCCCCCTCTCCTTATTGGCTCACTGACTTTGACAGCAGAGGGAGCCAATGGCGTTTCCCTGCTGTCTCAGACTTGGCTGTCCTGGACTCTTGCTCCTCATTGGCTAAGATAAAAAAAAATAACTTCTGCCTATACAATCACTTTAAAGAGGAACTGCAGTCTGCTCACATAATTTGTAATAAAAACATCTTTTCCATTCTGAAGCAATCTTCCTTCACTTTTGTTTGGTTGGCTGCTTGATAATTCCCTTATACATGAAGCAGGGTGCATGTGACAAAAGGGGTTCAGCCTCAGCAAAGGGAGGCATTGTTCATGTACCGCCAGGGCACCATGAAGTTTAAATGCAGTGCTACCCGCAGAGATAATGTGACGATTTCCACTAGGTTTCTTTCTTTACATAAAGGAATATGTGTACCCCCTTCAATAGAAAAATTACACAGCCCAGTAGGTATAATTAATAATGGTTTTCCTCAGGGACGTGAATGACTGAAGTGGAAACATTTTCCTGCTTTGTTTTGGACTCTTGGCACAATCCATTCACCTCTGATAACCTTTGTGCCTGTCATATTTTCATCATAAGGTCCTTTGGGCTGATTCTCTTTGGATTTGAAGGTAAGGCTTCACTGTGCACATTATCATGCATCGCAGCTCCCTCGCCTAACAAGTCTTATTCTAAACACGTTGCAGTTTCTGTGTGCGTTCAGAAGTGACAGCGCACATCTGGGCTGATTCCTTGGCTCTGAATGTCTTGCTGTCACCATGAAAAAGGGGAAGGCGCCTGCTAGGAAGACCTCAGCCTGCAGGAGGGGATCCTTTGTATCACAAGGCAGCATAAAACAGTGAAACTGCAGACTTGTGTCAATCTTCTTCGTTCTTTTTTTTTTTTTTTTGTAAATTAAATGGTCTCACCAAATAGTAAAATTATTCAGGACCCAGGTGTTAGAAAGTTGAACCCCAACTGGATGACATTTAGTTTGCTAAAGCATCATAAATCCATTTCTTTAGAGTGCTTGTTTTCACCCTTTGTTGCATTTCGGTGCTACTGCTCTCCAGTTGGCCCTATGCTGCCAGTTTCTGTCTACATCACTCCAGTGATGATGGCATGGCATTTCTCAGGGCAGGTTTTCTGATGGTGACACTAGTAGACCATGTCTGTATAATGTGCATTGAAGTAGACAGCCCCCATTGGAAACCCATGTGACAACAGAGATGCAAAACTGAGAGATGGAGAGAGTGGGTTGCCACCTGATAACAGGAGGTGGCTGATCAAGGAGTTTAATGGCAGGAGCACCAGGTATTATTTCAATGAAAAGTGGAAAATTTATATTTAAAAAAGGCGTGCAGGCATTAATTAAAAATAACAAAAAAAAAAATAGCACCCCTCCTGGATCTCAAACTAATAAACCTGGCATAAGCAGATTCAACAGCATTGTTGCTGTTATGCAAATGTTGACTTTTTTTTTTTTTTTTTAGAAAGTTTGTCTACAGCCACTCCCCCCTTTACCACGAACGTGTGTATGGAGCAGTTACACACAGCTGTCACATGAAAGGGCGGACATGCAATGCAAAGAGGGCTCTAATACTTGACTCCTAGCAGGAGTCAACAGGTTTCATGGGCCAGACACACTCCCTCTCTATCAGGGATACAAAGAGAGTCTAAATGGGCCATAAATATAAATGGTCATGAATCTAAAAATTGAATACACAAGTAAAAAATAAATGTAAAAGGCAAGCAAGGGCAGAGGTATGTTTGGCATTTGGGCTAAAAATAAATAGAAGAGCTTCATCTTCTCTGTACTGTGCAAGAGGCAAGGTGGCAATACCCGCTGAAAGAATAACTGGGTCCCAGGGGCCAGACCACTGATTCGACACTGGGGAGTTATTTTCAAAGTGAAAAGTTCATATCTGGCAGCAGTTTCTGTAAACTTTAATTTAATACAGCTAATTTGGATCAGCCTCCAGTAATCCAATATAGAGCAGCACTCAAGTGGAGGATGGCAGCAATGTTCGTTAAACCAGGCTATAGGGTATTCTACATTGCTGTCAGTCTAACATTCTGACAATGCATACAGGAGGAGAGGGGACGAATATGATTTCAACAATACACTACTGATTCCTCATTGTCCTCATCAGGAGAACTAGATGTAAAGGTAAATCTCTCCATTGAGAATACAGACAGCAATCAAAAATCCTGACAAAGGCTCTAACCCTTCCCTGCTTCTATCTATGGCCTGAGTTGTGCTTTATTGTACAATGTTAACAGAATTGCATTCAAGTTTTTAAAAACGTGTATTTCCCTTTTAGTTTGGCCATGTTTGAGCACGACGACGTTGGTATTTGTCTATTAGTATACATGCTGTGCTTCCCCTAAAGAGAAGGCGCAAAGAGCAATCCCTCTGTGTTTCTAATCTTTCAGTGAAACATCAGTCATAACACCCTTTTCAGATGACTTATCATCCCCCCCACATACAGGCAAAGCCACATCGCTACCAGTGTTGCCAACCTACTACCAGAGTGAAATTTACTGACACGACACCCAGATTTTACTGGCACAACCAGGTTTTATACTGGCTTTTCCAAAAGTTACAAAATTACAGTTTTAAGTGCAAATTTCAGTATTTAGGCTACACACAAGCACAAGACACAATTAGCAATGTGATTTAAGGTAGATATTAAGGCAAAATAAATATTAATTCTTTGACTCAGAGGCAAGAAATTAGAATGGGCAGCAGCAGCCCGTCCATTAGGGGCACCGCCCCCCTAATCCATGCATCCGGCCCCTAATCTAGTGTGTGTGTGTGTGTGTGTGTGTGTGTGTGTGTGTGTGTGTGTGTGTTTGTTTTTGTTTTTTTTAAAGCACATGATCAGAGCGCTGCGCCCGAAGCCTACCCAGTTGTGTGTGACAATAGCGAATTAATATTCACTATTGTCTTCCTGATTCTCTTCCCAGCCAATCAGGAAGTGGGTCTTGTTTGCCACCCCCCCCCCCCCCCCAAATATACAGCACCAGCCGCCACTGATGAGCAGGCACACGCACATGAAAATGACTCTTACAGGGACACTGACAGCAGTGGGCAGCAGCACAGATGACATCTCACTGACCAGACACAACGCTTCCCTCCTGAGTCACAATGACTGACAGTCTCTCTCCACACCGGGTGGTCCCTTCAGTCCACTCCAGCCCAAACAGCACTGACAGTCCCACTTGCCTTGCTTCCATCCCACACCATGACATCACACGACACGCTCAGGCACCCCCTCTGACAGACTTGCCCCCCCCCCCCCCCATCAGCGCCGCTTGAACACACTGTAGCAGGCACTCAGATGTTCTCAGGCTACTAGAACTACGCAAGCCGAGCATCAGCCATATTTTTTACTGCCAATCTTTTTCTGTCGTGAAGAAATGGTGTTTTAAGCTTTCCGCCCTCCTATGCTCAACACCTCTCTGCGCTACTTGGGTGTGTGTGTTTACAATCTTTGGGGTGATAAATGGTGTAGACCCCGGAGAAGGATGTAGTGGGTAAATATATAAATAAATCAATAAATATATATTATGTGAGTGAATAAATAAATATTCTGTGTAGCACTATGTATAAATTATAAATAAAATAAATAAATATAATTATAAAAAATGTGGTTGTTAGATACTAGATTATAAATAAATACATAAATAGTAGTGATAAACAATTGATTTTAGAAGTGTGCTAAAATACAATATGTAGCTGCTGCTTAAATGACAGTAAGATTGGAGAAATATAAGTAAAGAGACAGACACGTGAATGCTCTATGGCTGTGTCTGTCGGATACCTATAGCAGCGCTAGGTACTAATTTTCAACTAGAATTGAAAGATTAGTGCATATATGTACATTTAGTGTGTACAAAAATAAATAAGCAATCTAAAAAAATGCCTAAAAGCAGTAAAGCAAAGTATACCATAAAAAATCAACTTTACATTACGCCTTAAAGTGCTGAGTGCATAAATCAAATTAATAATAAATTCAAGGTGCACGTGAACAAATAAATAAACGAGTTTGATCGATGAGTGAATTGCACTGCGTATTTTCATCAAATAAATATCAACAAAAAGTCCGCGTGACAACCAAAAGATCCTCCAATCTGATGGATCAGCAATATGACGAAAGTGACAGTTCAAAATAGCATGTGACAATCGATTTTGTGTTGACTCTCCGTGAGTAATCCGCAAACTTCCACCTTAAGTGACACCGTGTTACAGGGATTGGCCCCTTTTGGGGGTGCACTCACCAGAGGTATGCTCAAAATACGCCTGTAGTATTATACCCAGAGGACCTTCTCCACCAGCATCTGCTACTGCATTCACCCGCGCATGGATACCTCCAGTGCATCAGCCTCTTTCTCCAGTGTGGTTATATACAGTTGTGCATGTAATTAAACAAGGGGCCACATAGCGTAATATTGCTAGACAAACTTCATTTATTAAAAATTTAATATTTTTCCCTAAACAAAAAAACTTCCCCCTAGGGGGTTAAGCGTACCAGCAATAGTTAAAATATCAGCATTGGATAAATGTATGTATGGACGGTACTGTGCCTGCTCTCTAGCGCCGGATGCGGAGCCTTTCCAGTTTCCTCAAAGAGAGTGGCGTCCTTCCTGTCCGGACCCGCTGGAGCGCACCGTGAACCGCAAACGTATGACGTCACTTCCTGTTGACCTACGCCCTGACGCGTTTCGTCATTTCCGACTTCTTCTCGAGGGCGTAGGTCACCAGGCAGGAAGTGAGGTATAAATACACAATGGGTTGAGGAAAACATCCAATCAGCCGGCGGATCTGTTCCCCAATGGGCGTCAACATTCTCCAGCTCTGTAGTCAACACTAGAGGCCCACTGCGGACAGTCTCAGCCTGATGGCATCTCACCCATCATGTAGTTTAACAACAACTTTATATTCCAAGAATATTTGTGAATGCATATTAATGCCGGCCATATCTACTGGCCAAAACAATAAATTATATTAGTATTGAGCATTACAGCATGCAGAACGGGTTGTGTGGATGTCCCATGAATCCATCTTCAATGATAGAAAGTGTACTGTAAATACTTGTATATAAGTACAGATCGTAATCAACTGACAGTATTTATGTGTGTTGATGCACGGACTATGTTAGTAGTTATCTGCATATAAATTGATATGGATGTGCCTGAAGTCACCCAAATTAACCCGTTCTGCACATATAATGTGATGTCAAAGGAACATGAACATATTGTGCAGCCGGGTTGCGTTGTCAGTACTAGCAGATTTATATGCATATGTATATATCCCTATATCCAGGGGGAGGATAATTTATACCGATAACCCACATCTTACTGCGGGGTGCTATATGTGTTACTGCTAGACTTTTGAGCAAGACACACCAACAATCACATGTTAGTGCGGGCATCTCCACAAACAAAGATTTATATTGTAGTTATATAAATCATATTCAGTGCACTGCAGTCGGAACCACTGCTGTGTGCAAAATGTAAAACGGCTGAATAATAAAAATGAATAAATAAATAATAGAGAGCCACTACTTATATACTCATAAAATTACCTTAAGACCATATAAATTAATTTCTTCCATTAATAAAAACATATATACGAGTGGGTCTAATAAATGAGTTTACAATATAATACTTTGCAGATTATTTAAAATTACTAAAATAATAATAAATTTAAAAAATAGTTTAAAAAAGTTTAAAAGGTGGACAAGGACATGTTAAATGCCATTAATAATAAGTTAGGTCATACATTTAAATATGGATTTTAGGCCATGGAGTAATATATGTGGGTGGTGCTGTGTGTGAGGATGATCTCACATCCATTATGTATATTATCAGGCCCCATATGTGGTGATGGAATATCATATGGTGGGGCATCATAAAGATCCCCACCTGTGGCGGCCGATTGCCACACAATATTGTTTTATTTTCTGATATTATGCGGTTAATGTTAATGTTCCTTTAACATCCAGATAAAATCAAGCGCATGACAAACAATCCAAAAAATACCACATGGGAGCTTGTGAAATGTATGACCTGGGAGGTGTATTGGATCTCCTATGTGTGCAGGTTATAGACTGGGTGTGCAGTTATGTATCGCTTATGAAGCAGTTTATGTCCAACTCTATGTTTAGACCTTTTGGAGAGAGTACGTCCACCGAATAAATCCATTGGGTCTCCCGTTTTGAGAGCTCACGTACCATATGTATGCCCCTCCAATGGGGTAATACCTGCTCGATGCCCCAAAATTGTAACCCTTTAGGGTCCATGTCATGTTTCATTTTAAAATGTAATGAGACATTGTGATCTCTGAAGCCAATCTTTATATTGTGTACATGTTCCGCTATGCGTACTTTTAGTTGTCTCTTTGTACGACCTATATAGATGAGATCACACGGGCATTTTAGAGCGTACACCACATGAGTGCTATTGCACGTTATAAACTGCTTAATTGTAAAGCTATTGTTATTCGATGTGGATGTGAAATTTTCCAATTTTCTAATCGGATAAGCCACCTCTCGACAGGCCTTGCATTTCCTACATGAGAAAAAACCATTTTGGTCCCAAAATGTCGGTGGTTTTTCGGGCGGATCAATAACCTTTTTCACTATTTTGTCTCCAAAATTAGGGGCTTTTCTGTAAATGAATTGCGGGGCTGAAGGTAAAGCAGTCATTAGTTTCTTATCTAAAAGCAAAACGTGCCAATGTTTTTTAAATATCTGTTCAACTTCCTCATACTGTCCATGAAAGCCAGATATGAATGACCACTCCAAATTGTTTTGTTTTGGTATTGCCAATTCCTTATTCTTCTCTTCCATTATTGAGGCTCTTGGTATTTGATTAACCTCTTCGACAATTTTCTGCAGTTTTTTGGGGTTGTAGCCTCTCACTTCAAACCTTTCTGTTAGAATTTTTGATTGCTCCATGTATTGTGTGTCCTCAGAGCAATTGCGTCGTACCCGCATTATTTGGCCCTTAGGAATGTTTTTTAACCACAGTGGGTGATGGGCGCTTGTTGTAGGTAAATAACTGTTGCGGTCAGTCTTCTTAAAATATACTTTCGTTTCCAATAAGTTATTTTTGCGGTAGACTGTGACGTCTAAAAAATTAATTTCATTAAAATCCCAAACAGATGTTAGTTTGATGTTATTCTTATTATTATTCAGGTCTTCCAAAAATCTCTCTAAGCTAAAATGGGATCCTGCCCAGATAAAAAACAGATCGTCAATAAAACGCTTATAAAATAACAATTCAGGTCGCCGGTTATTAAAAATAATCTTATCCTCCCATTCCGCCATGAATAGATTTGCGATACTAGGGGCAAACTTCGCTCCCATGGCTACTCCTCTCTGTTGGGTATAAAAATTGCCTCCATACCAGAAGTAGTTGTGCGATAAGCAAAAATCCAAAGCGTTTCTTAAAAATATCTTTTGATTAAAAACCAAGTCCTCTCGTTTGCTCAATGCCCAGTTCAGGGCTAGAAGAGCGTCATCATGTTGTATGATGGAGTATAATGAGGAGACGTCTGCCGTTACCAGAATGATTTGTTCCGTATTTTCCAGGTTTACTTCCTGTAGGGTATTCAGGAAGTTTTTCGTGTCCCTTAGGTATGATTTTGTTTCCCTTACACTTTTTTGTAGGTAGGTATCAAGATATTGACCTAATCTGGACGACACAGACTCTATGCTATTAACAATAGGCCTCGCGGGCGGGTTGTTTGGATCCTTATGGATTTTTGGGAGAGTATAAAGTGTAGGTACACGGCTACTCGTGGGCACTAAATATTTCTTTTCCTTACTGGATAGCACTCCTGTGCGTGAGCCCATCTCTATCAGATTTTCTAGATGTTCTCTATAGTGTTGAGTGGGGTCCTTTTTGAGTGTGTTATAAGTTTCTTTATCTGATAACATCTCCTCAATCTGTTTGTGGTAAAAGTCTTTCGTAAGTAAGACTACCCCTCCGCCTTTGTCAGCCGGTCTTACTATTACATCTTTGCGCTGTTCCAGAAGTTTAATGCCCTCTTCCACATGTTTCACATTCAATTCCTTTTTAGGTTTCAGAGTCTCGAGGTCGTGTAGTACTAATCCTTTAAATACCTCTATATGGTGGTTAGGGTTGTTGGGTGGATTGAATAGAGACTTGTTTTTTAATCCACTGTTAATGATTTTTGGCTTATCATTGGCGGATATTTGTTTTGCACTGCTTGTTATTTCGTTATTTGTGGCGTTGCCCAGGAAGTATTTTTTTATATTTAATTTTCTAATATATTTGTGAATGTCTATATAGACACTAAATTTGTTGATTGGCTTTTTCAGACCGCATTTTAGCCCCAAATTTAATTATTCGGAGGGGTAGTCTTACTTACGAAAGACTTTTGTGGGTCAGAGTGGCTTGTGTTAAATTAAAAATACCTCCTACTCCGATCCTCTTCTTCTTTTGTTGGATTTTGGTTCCTGCCCTGCACCCTCTGTATTGTCTTTTTTTTTTTTTTTTTTTTTTTTTTTGGTGGTAGTGGTATACACTCTTGTATGACCTAACTTGTATGACCTAAATGTATGACCTAACTTATTATTAATGGCATTTAACATGTCCTTGTCCACCTTTTAAACTTTTTTAAACTATTTTTAAAAAATATAATATTATAGTATTTTTAAAAAATAATTTAAATAATCTGCAAAGTATTATATTGTAAACTCATTTATTAGACCCACTCGTATATGTGGTATTTTGTTTTTATACATAATGGATGTGAGATCATCCTCACACACAGAAGAAATTAATTTATATGGTCTTAAGGTAATTTTATGAGTATATAAGTAGTGGCTCTCTATTATTTATTTATTCATTTTTATTATTCAGCCGTTTTATATTTTGCACACAGCAGTGGTTCCGACTGCAGTGCACTGAATATGATTTATATAACTACAATATAAATCTTTGTTTGTGGAGATGCCCGCACTAACATGTGATTGTTGGTGTGTCTTGCTCAAAAGTCTTCAGTAACACATATAGCACCCCGCAGTAAAATGTGGGTTATCGGCATAAATTATCCTCCCCCTGGATATAGGGATATAGACATATGCACATAAATCTGCTAGTACTGACAACGCAACCCGGCTGCACAATATGTTCATGTTCCTTTGACATCACATTATATGTGCAGAACGGGTTAATTTGGGTGACTTCAGGCACATCCATATCAATTTATATGCAGATAACTACTAACATAGTCCGTGCATCAACACACATAAATACTGTCAGTTGATTACGATCTGTACTTATATACAAGTATTTACAGTACACTTTCTATCATTGAAGATGGATTCATGGGACATCCACACAACCCGTTCTGCATGCTGTAATGCTCAATACTAATATAATTTATTGTTTTGGCCAGTAGATATGGCCGGCATTAATATGCATTCACAAATATTCTTGGAATATAAAGTTGTTGTTAAACTACATGATGGGTGAGATGCCATCAGGCTGAGACTGTCCGCAGTGGGCCTCTAGTGTTGACTACAGAGCTGGAGAATGTTGACGCCCATTGGGGAACAGATCCGCCGGCTGATTGGATGTTTTCCTCAACCCATTGTGTATTTATACCTCACTTCCTGCCTGGTGACCTACGCCCTCGAGAAGAAGTCGGAAATGACGAAACGCGTCAGGGCGTAGGTCAACAGGAAGTGACGTCATACGTTTGCGGTTCACGGTGCGCTCCAGCGGGTCCGGACAGGAAGGACGCCACTCTTTCTCTTTGAGGAAACTGGAAAGGCTCCGCATCCGGCGCTAGAGAGCAGGCACAGTACCGTCCATACATACATTTATCCAATGCTGATATTTTAACTATTGCTGGTACGCTTAACCCCCTAGGGGGAAGTTTTTTTGTTTAGGGAAAAATATTAAATTTTTAATAAATGAAGTTTGTCTAGCAATATTACGCTATGTGGCCCCTTGTTTAATTACATGCACAACTGTATATAACCACACTGGAGAAAGAGGCTGATGCACTGGAGGTATCCATGCGCGGGTGAATGCAGTAGCAGATGCTGGTGGAGAAGGTCCTCTGGGTATAATACTACAGGCGTATTTTGAGCATACCTCTGGTGAGTGCACCCCCAAAAGGGGCCAATCCCTGTAACACGGTGTCACTTAAGGTGGAAGTTTGCGGATTACTCACGGAGAGTCAACACAAAATCGATTGTCACATGCTATTTTGAACTGTCACTTTCGTCATATTGCTGATCCATCAGATTGGAGGATCTTTTGGTTGTCACGCGGACTTTTTGTTGATATTATTTGATGAAAATACGCAGTGCAATTCACTCATCGATCAAACTCGTTTATTTATTTATTTATTTGTTCACGTGCACCTTGAATTTATTATTAATTTGATTTATGCACTCAGCACTTTAAGGCGTAATGTAAAGTTGATTTTTTATGGTATACTTTTCTTTACTGCTTTTAGGCATTTTTTTAGATTGCTTATTTATTTTTGTACACACTAAATGTACATATATGCACTAATCTTTCAATTCCAGTTGAAAATTAGTACCTAGCGCTGCTATAGGTATCTGACAGACACAGCCATAGAGCATTCACGTGTCTGTCCCTTTACTTATATTTCTCCAATCTTTTTCTGTCACTGCCATTTACTGGCGAAAAGTGCTAGATTTTTTTACTGGCTGCCAGTAAAGATGCTGACGGTTGGCAACACTGGTCACTACCTGTCTCCGGGTTTAGGGCATGCGTGCTGCCCCATAGACACCTGCTGTGATTGTACACCATGGGAATCTGTCAGCAGGTCCCAGCCAATGATTCATGGCCTAGAACTGCTGATTGGCTGTGTTCAATAACAGTCCAAAGCCTTGTGTTGACAATCAACACAGGGCTCTGTACAGAGGGAACGATCTGTTTCTTATCCCTGCAAAGCTGGGATAAGAAACAAAGATCTTTAGTAAAAAATGAGCACACATTACCCACAATAACTGATCACTGTATTCGTGTCACTGGTGATGTCAGCAGGGAAAAACTAGGTTGCTGGAAACGCTACACATGTCTCCATCTCACCGCTGCTCCTTTAGGCCTCATGCACACTGGGCGTTCAACCCCTGCACATGGGATTTTGGCACTTTCTTGCAAGCAGAAGGTACAGGCTCATCATCCACCCCAGCTACTAGAAGCCTGTAAAACTCTGAGATACAAAAAAGCTGCATCGAGGGGTACCAACACGCTTAGGACAGTATGCACCCAGGGATGCATGCCCAGAACACAAGAAGTCTGCATTCCAGGCATTCATCCCTGGGCGCATACTGCCCAAATGGTTAGTACCAGTACCACTCTCTTCACTGTTTAGCCGCAGCAACTTTCGACCTCTTCTGTGCCCACAAAAACGCCAGAATCCTAGGCACAAGAGCCAAACTCCCTGTGTGGCTGAGGCCCAATTGTGATGTGCAGTCTCACTGACCAGCAATGAGGTATGGGAAAGTCAGGGCCAATGCTCAGTTTTTGCAGAGATATGCATAATCAAGCATGTCCTTCCTGTCTCTGTGCCTTGCTGGCGTCGAGGCACCAGCTGCCCACATTTTCTGCTAACCCTGTTACTTGAATAACTTTGGCATGAAATTTGGTGTATATTTATGAAAATGTTTTTTCTAAAGTGCATCAAATGTAAAAAAGGCATTTCTATCACCGAACTCATTTTTTTTGTTTTTGTTTTTTGTTTTGTTTTGTTTATTTCAATCTTTTAAATAAAGCTTTGCATTTTTACCTGTTTCATGCACGCTTAGTTTTCTAAATCTAATCCCAGGATTGCTTTTGCAAAATAAAGTCCTTTTGCAGAGCCCCATCGCTGTGTAATATGAAGGGCTAGATCAAAGAGTTGGCCAGGAAATGTTTGCCTGAGCCAAGTTACCTTCACGCATCCGAGCCCAGGAAGATTGGGACTGCACGCTGGTATTTTGCACAGTGGAGGGAACAGCTGTGCAGCCTTGAATATCTGGGAGGGTTTAATAGAGCTATTGCTCCCAAATCTGCTTCTTCAGCTACCAAATGTTAACTGTTTTGTCTCTCCGGAGGCCTCACTCTCATTTCTCAAGCTCTTTTTTCTTCTTTTTTTTAAGGGCCTATCCAGATAAATGGTGTGACAAATAGCTGGAAATGGGGAAACATTTAAACTGCTTTCCCTGTCAAAATTAACCCATGCATTTAATCTCGTTGTTGCTGGATTGTACAGCAAAAGGTGGTTGACCATTTTTCTAGAGACTGTAGACGAGTCTTTGTGCCACTGTCCGGCCTCCTTCCTGTTCTAGGTCACACTGACACCCGTGCTTTGTGATCTCGCTCTCTAAACATACAAAGTACCTCCTTTGTTTGACTAAAAGTCCACATCCATCTATGAGCCAACTCTGCAAAACAAAATATTTCCAGTGATTAAACTAACTAGATACAAAAATTATTAAATGATTTAACGCATATGCTTTACAAATGGCTGCTATTTGTAGGCGGAATCTGAACAAATAAATACATATGTATATATACAATGTACAGTCCTCCAGAGTCCATCCACCATATAAATTGTCCAATTCACGGGTTGTGTACGACCCCAATGTGCTGCAATATAAATTCCAGACTCCAAAAAGTGCTAAGTGCTTCATCCACTGCTTCCAGAATAGCCCCCAGAGGCAAACCACTCTTCGGGTACAAAGGATTGTTTCAGAAAAAAGGTCTACAGCTAGGTTCACACTGGCCATCCCTACTGCCCCTCTGAAAAGTGATCCAACTTTGGAAAACCAGTGTACTTCTGCACCACAAGCCAAGCTTTTGTTGTGGAGTGGTCCCATTGACTTCAATGAGTGAATTTGACCTGCAGCACCGCTTCCAAAACTATCTGCTGAGTTGCTATAGCAATGTATACTCACTTGAGTGGCTATCATGTCACTTTGTGGGGGTGGTAGAAATGTGGTTGAACTAACCAGAAACCCCAAGCGCTAAATATATACCAATAACAGTATAACTCATTAATTGCTCCACGTGAATCCTGGTATTGAGAGGCACAGGAAAAAAATGATGTTCATTGCATAAAAATTGCTTTATTGAAAAATAATAAAACTAGCAAAAAAACGTACAATATATAGTGCTCTGCCCACCACTAAGAAATAGAATGTGCAGTAAATGTATGGGATGCTGTACCACAAGCACTTCCCACATCTGTGTGTGCAACCGCCCCAATGCGTTTTGTCTCTCCAGACCTCCTTGGGGGTGGCCATTCTGGGCACTCTGGCTGTGCTTCAACTCTCTGCCCCTTAATTCTCAGATGAAGCGTATGGTGGCTACATCCCCAGCAGCCATTTTTAAGTACCCTTACGGCACCATAATGGGGTTATTTGGCCCTGTATAAAGGAATGACCTACATATACTTTCTAGCTTAGTAAGGGAAAGCTGTGTTTCCTCTATGAAATCAATGGATGTGGTTGCCTGTTCTCTGGTTTTAGATCTTGCATTTTCTTGAGGAAGCTTCTCCTTCCCAGAAGACGTGTGTGTAACAGGCTTTTGAAGCAATTTGCAGAAACAGGCTGATTATAATTAAATATAAGCAAAGCTAACAAAGTTACATACCTTATATTTAACTGTCATATCCTGTTTTTGCATAACGGCAATACTGGACTGTGGCTGATGGTTCAGTCATGGGGCACGGCCTTTGCATTTATCGGGCCTTCCTTTGTATACAGTGTGCACAACAAAGTATGGTTTCAAGGGGAATCTTTTCATAGAGAAGCCTTCTTAAAGAGAAAGTGTCATGGGTTTTGAATAATAATAATAATATAATAATAATAATATAATAATAAAAAAAAAAAAAAAAAAAAAAAAAGTTTTCTGTGTGCTCTGCTCACACCTTACATATGTAGTGGTGTGCAAAAAAAAAAAAAACTGAGCTCAATGCACATAATGGGAATAAGCCCTCATAAAGCACAATATCTGCATGCTAAAAGCACCCGTTGTATAACTGACCAGACAAAACTGCTAGGAAAGAGGAGCTAAACCATTAAAGTGGATTTAAAGTGATTTACATGTTTGCTACCTGGGAGGACTACAAGTGAAAAAATACCTCCTGATGTGGTGAGAGTGACAAACCAAGCCCCAATACACACCCAGGATACAGAGCTCAGGAGAGCAATATTGATTTATGCTGTTTATCTTACAGCAGTGAGGTAAGGAGCCACTGCATCCGTTATTTGCGGGCACCCAGAGGAGTACGGTTTGGATCACCTCGCACACATCGAGTCATAGAGTTCTATCTCCCCTGCATCTTTGGATGGACTTTATCCATCACACTCCATTTAAACGGAGATTCACCATTTCTGTGGACATTACTTGTCACCAGTGATGTAAGTAACTGAGTAAAAATAAACTGAGTTACATAACGCAGTTACTTTAGAGGGTAACGAGTAATCTAACTAATTACTTTTCCCCTCATGGTAACTCAGTTCCCATTACTTTGGCTTAGTTAACCCAATTACATCTACCGCCACTAGATGGCAGTAGTGTAATTCCGGTGTCCTGCTGAAAAAGTTCCCCCGCCGGATAAGGACCCCCTGTACTGCGCAGGCGCAGGGCTTGCGCAGTATGAAGTACTACGGAGCTTCTGAAAATTGCCGAACCTAAACGGCTCTGAGTGAACTATACACCGCGCAGGCGCAGTTAACATGTAATTGTACGAGGCGATTCCGCACGCTCCTGATGCTCGTGCTACTCTGCAAGTGGCGTCTATTGTGTAAGTAAGAGGCGGGTCTAGTATTACTGTAACCAAGGGGCGCATTTATTATTATTATTGTTATATATCGAGCTCTGCCCATTAATTTAACATTCGCCCTCTTCTGTAGCCATCCGCCCCTTACACGATATCATAATAATAATAGACCCGCCACTTGCTTACACGCTATAACAGATCTGCCCCTTGGTTAGAGTAATAATAGAGCAGCCCCTTGGTTACACGATATACAACAATAATAATAAATGCGCCCCTTGGTTACAGTAGTACTAGACCCGCCCCTTAGTTACACGTATAGAATGTTTAAAAAAAAAAAGTCAGTTACTTTGCTGCGTAACTAATTACTTTTCCAATGTAGTAACTGAGTTACTAACGCAATTACTTTTTGGGAGAAGTAATTTGTAACTTAACTAATTCCTTTTTTCAAGTAAGATGACCAACACTGCTTGTCACCTAGTTTGACACAGCCACATTACATTGATTTTATTTTTGGATGATTTATTTTTATTTTTTTTCTTGTCGCACTTTATATTTACCCATTTTTTCTGGACAATCACCGTTTGCACTGCATAGATATATTTTTTATATACTTTGATATTTTTTTCTATATATATATATATATATATATATATATATTTATATTATATATATATATATATATATATATATATATATATATATATATATATATATAATATATAATATATATATATATATATATGTATTGCATTTTTGCATAGATACCGTATATACTCGACTATAGGCCGTCCCGAGTATAAGCCGAGACCCCTAATTCACCACAAAAAAATGGGAAACCTGCATTGACCCGTGTATAAGCCGAGGGTACAAAATGCAGCAGCTACTGTAAGTGGAAAAGAGGGCCAGCAATGCCCATCTGCAGCTACCTGTCCCCTGTACAGACCCCCCCCCCCCCCCCGTGTCCCCATTACAGCCTACCTGTGCCGATCTTCGGTCCCCGCTCTCCGGTCCTCGGTCCCCGCTCTCCGGTCCTCGCTCTCCGGTCCTCGGTCCCCGCTCTCCGGTCCTCGCTCTCCGGTCCTCGGTCCCCGCTCGCCGCTCTCCGCTCGGTCCCCGCCATTGCAAAATTAAAAAGCCGCGCCTCCTCCTCGTCCTCGTCCGTGATAGGAGGAGCGCTGTTTTCCCAGCAGTCAGTGCGCAGTGTTCCGCCTATCACGGACGCCCTCTCATCCTCGTCCATGAGATGAGAATGACAGGGCATCCGTGATAGGCGGAACACTGCACTGCTGGGAAAATTAGTGTCCGCCTATCACGGACAGGCGGGAGGAGGCGGCGCGGCTTTTTAAAACTGCCGTCTGTCTGCATGACAAGCTGTTCATGTAGGCAGACGGCAGTGACTCGAATATAAGCCGAGGGGTAGACTTTCAGCCCTAAAAAATGGGCTGAAAATCTCGGCTTATATTCGAGTATATACGGTATATACTTTTTTGCACATTCTGTTTACACTTTGGATCACCGCAACGCAGTCCTTTCTTTTAATACTATTGGAATTTATTGCACCATTTTGCACAGATTCACTCTGATTTAGGATTTGAACACCAGTGTGTTTATTTGCTGCATCTAAATATCATCCCATGTTTTAGCACATTTATTTATTTATTTTGCTGTTTCTTGCACATTATTATTAGTTTTAGCAAGATTTCCACACTCAGATATAATTATAATTTTATTTAGAGGATTTTATTGTTTATCTATCCACAGATATATATTTTACTTTTAGAGAATCTATTGCTTATATTTATCTGGAGCGCAACACCATATATTGATTTTTTTACACATTTTATAGGGTGGGGTTTGCACCCCTGTCGGTGGTTTGCTGCAACCAAATGCTATCTTTATTTACTTAATTTTAATATTTATATATCCACTATTTTATCGATTTCTGGGTACACCACTATAGTAGCGCAGTAATACCTACTTACCTTTAAAGTGATTATAAACTTATGTTTGTTTTTTTTTTTGTTTGTTTAAAAAAATTAAAAACAAGTCATACTTGCCTGCTCTGTGCAATAGTTTTGCACAGAGGATTCCTGATCCTCCTTTTCTGGGGTCCCTCGTCAGCACTCTAGGCCCTTCTTCAGCGAGTGCCACCTGTGCCTGTGCACTCCCAAGCCACCCAGTCTGCGTCTATTGACGACGCCACGCTCCCTCATCATTGCATTTGAAAGCAGCGGGAGTCAATAGCTGCCACTGCTATCAATCTGCCCAATGAGGAGGGAGACAGCGGCGAGGACTGCTGCTCTCGAGCACCTTGCTGGATCGGATTGGGCTTGGGGTAAGAATGGGGGGGAGCTGGGGGCTCCTGCACCACAGAAGGGTTTTTACTTTTTAATACATTAAGGTAAAAAAACATTGAGGCTTTAGGACTACTTTAAACCCCATTTTATTGCAGCGCACCAGTCCTATGTGGTGTCTACGTTTGTTTTCTTTCATATGGTGATCCTGCCACTCTAGGGTGACAGCTTGTTTAAATGATGCTATGCGCTAAATTTATTTCTGCTAGGATCAACAGGTATTTTTGTACTCCAACAGATCTACAATGCTTTGAAAAAATATTCATACCCCTGGAAATTTTCCACATTTTGTCATGTTGCATCCAAAAACGTAAATTTATTTTATTGGGATTTTAGTTGATGGACCAACACAAAGTGGCACATAATTGTGAAGTGGAAGGAAAATGATAAATGGTTTTCAAATAAATATCTGAAAAGTATGGCATGCATTTGTATTCAGCCCCCTTTACTCTGATACAATCTAACTAGAATCTAGTGGAACCAATTGCCTTCAGAAGTCACCTAGTAAATAGTCCACGTGTGTAATTTTAATTTCAGTATAAATACAGCTGTTCTGTAAAGCTGAGGTTTTTTAGAGGACCTTGGAGAAGAAACAGCATCATGAAAGCCAAGGAACACACCAGACAGGTCAGGGATAAAGTTGGGGAGAAGCTTAAAGCAGGGTTAGGTTATAAAAAAAATATATCCCAAACTTTGAACTTCTCACTGAGCACTGTTCAATCCATCATCCGAAACGCTTTCCATAGACCTACCGAGACATGGCCATCCACCTAAACTGACAGGCCGGGCAAGGAGAACATTAATCAGAAAAGCAGCCAAAAGGCCCATGGTAACTCTAGAGGAGCTGTATATATCCACAGGTGGGAGAATCTGTCCACAGAACAACTATTAAGCCCCATACACACGGTCGGACTTTTTCATCAATTTGGTCCGATCGGACAAGGTTGTTGAAAAATCAGACCGTGTGTATGCACCATCGGACAGTGTTCGTCGGTTTGTCCGTCGGACAAAGTCATATCTCCTGCTGGAAAGATTTCCCGTCAACCCGGTCCGATCACACCAAATCTGTGTACGCTTGTCCGACCGGACAAAGTGCTACGCATGCTCAGATCACATTACAAGACCAAAGCTATTGGCTACTAGCCTCTACGTAGTCCCGTCGTAGGCAACAAACGTCACCACGTTCAGAATGATCGGATTTTCCGACAACTTTGTCCGATCGTGTGTACGCAAAACCAACATCAGACAAAGTATGACGGACATGGTCCGACGGACCTGGTCCACGGATTGTCCGCGCGTGTGTATGGGGCTTAAGTCGTGCACTCCACAAATCTGGCCTTTATGAAAGAGTGGCAAAAAGAAAGCCATTGTTGGACTTCTAGTGGCTGTCTTTCATTTGCAGGAAGCCATGTGGGGGGACACAGCAAATGTGGAAGAAGGTGCTCAGGTCAGATGAGACCAAAATTAAAATTGTTGGCCTAAAAGCAAATCTTTGTGTGGCAGAAACCTAACACTGCACATCACCCTGAACACACCATCCCCACCGTGAAACATGTGGTGGCAGCATCATGTTGTAGGGATGTTTTTCTTCAGCAGGGACAGGGAAGCTGGTCAGAGTTGATGGGAAGATGGATGGAGCCAAATACAGGGCAATCTTAAGAGAAAACCTGTTAGTCTGCAAAAGACTTGAGACTGGGGCAGAGGTTCACCTTCCAGCAGGACAATAAACGTAAACATACAGCCAGAGCTACAATGGAATGGTTTAGATCAAAGCATATTCATTTGTTAGAATGGCCCAGTCAAAGTCCAGACCTAAATCAAATTGAGAATCTGTGGCAACACTTGAAAATTGCTGTTCAGATGCTCTCCATCCAGTCTGACAGAGCTTGAGCTACCGTATATACTCGAGTATAAGCCGACCCGAATATAAGCAGAGGCACCTAATTTTACCACAAAAAAACTGGGAAAACGTATTGACTCGAGTATAAGCCTAGGGTGAGAAATGCGCAGCTACTGTAAGTGGAAAAGCAGGTCAACAATGCCCATTTGCATGCCTCACTGTGCCCATTTTCAGTCATAGGTCCCCTGAACTTCAAACTTGGTAGTTAAGGGTTCCTAGATGCCCCCTAGCTGCAGCCAAAATTTGGGGTCTCTGGACCCAAAGGGTCCCGAAATGACATTGCTGCAGATGGACACAGTTGACCATTTTGGGGCCCTGTATCTCGGGGCCACTGGTGCTAGGAACCCCAAATGGTGTGCAAACCCAGTGGAACCAACATTATGACATATATCCAAATTTGGGGTTTCCTAGCACCAAGTGGCCCCGAGATACGAGGCCCCAAATTCGGGTCGGAAAATGTCAAGCACTTTTCTGCAGCAAAAAAAAAAATTACATTTTCCAACCCGATTTGCGGCCCCGTATCAAATTTGGATATGTTATAATGTTGGTTCCACTGGGTTTGCACACCAAATTTGGGTTCCTAGCACCAAGTGGCCCCGAGATAGGGGGCTGCAAAGTCGGGTTGAAAAATTTTATTTTTTGCTGCAGAAAAGTGCTTGACTTGAGTATAAGTCGAGGGGGGCACTTTCAGCACAAAAAAATGTGCTGAAAAACTCGGCTTATACTCGAGTATATACGGTATTTTGCAAAGAAGAATGGGCAAAGATTTCACTCTCTAGATGTGCAAAGCTGGTAGAGACATCCCCAAAAAGACTTGCAGCTGTAATTGCAGTAAAAGGTGGTTCTACAAAGTATTGACTCAGGGGGGCTGAATACAAATGCACGCCACACTTTTTGTGCCACTTTGTGTTGGTCTATCGCATAAAATTCCAATAAAATACTTTTACGTTTTTGGTTGTAACATGACAAAATGTTGGAAATTTCAAGGGGTATGAATACTTATAAGGCACTGTAACAAAATAAGTAAAGTTCATCATGTTGGGATCAGTGGATACAAAATGGTATAGATTCACAGTTGTAGGTATGTGTTTAGCAGTAAGAAATGCCGGGTGTATAGTTACAAAGCACTTTCATGGTCATCTCACTTCTTGCTAAAATAGTCTGCAGTTGTTTTGCTGTTCTGAGATTTTTGCATGGAGGGAGGCCTTATCCTTTCAGAGTATTACATCTCTAACATTAAAGGGTTCTTGCGTTGTTTTAGGCTTTTATTTTTTATTTTTTCCCTTTTTTGTTTTCTAAGCTCTATTATACGCATTGCCCAAAAGTCGTGTTCCTCTAAGCACAATTTGATTACGCACTCTTGTAATTGATGGAAGCACAGCCATCAAATAGTTTGAACTCCTCCTGCAAGTGGTTCAGTGCTGTCAGAACTAATTTACGTCTTTTCTTTTATTTTGGGTCTTGGGAGGCATGCAGCTATTTGTGACTGGCGTTCTGGATGAGGCTTGTTTGTAGAAGCACATACAAAGTAACGTCTACAGGACACTGCTGTTATATGCTAATATGTTGTGCATCTAAATATAGGCCTGACCCCACAAAAAGTGAATATTGCACTATAATTGTTTAGGAAATGCTGTTAAAGCGCTAAATTGTCACTGAATGAACAATGAAGCATTTGGAGATGTTTAAAATGCCAGCTGGCCCTGCTTTCCTGCTGTCTTTTCACCCTCGGCTTGTTCTGTTACATGTGTAATTGTAGCCATATAGTCCAGCAAATGGCCAAATACAGTATTATCCTCCTCTATCACTGCTAGTGATATTTTTATTTTTATTAAATTTTTTCGAACTCTAGATGAGATTTGTAATGGGCTGTGACAAATTGCATAGCTTTGTCAATGCTGAAACTGATATTTATCAGGATTCTATTCATAAAGGTTTAAAAGCTCACAGAATAGAAACTGCAAAGCTGGTTTGTAAATGTGTTTTTAGTTTCATTCACAGTTGATTTTGAGAACTTTAACCTACTTAACCATTTCAATACCGGGCACTTTCACCCCCTTACTTACCAGGCCAATTTTCAGCATTCAGCGCTGTCATACATTGGGGCCAGGTTCACACTGGTATGATAAACACTCCGACATTGGGAGTCGCATGAAGTGTGAAAATCAATGTTTCCCTATGGGAGCCGTCTTAACTGGTCCGACACAAGTCCGTCTGACTTTAAAAAATGCTCCCTGCACTACTTTGGTCCAACTTTGATCCTAATTCACTTCATCACTGTCCTAACTGGTCCGACTTTGGCATGCGACTTGTGGTCTGATTTTTGAAGGGGAACTCCATGGCACATAAAAAAAACAAAAAAACAGCATGGGTTGCCCCCCATGAGCACACCAGGCCCTTCGGTCTGGTATGGATTTTAAGGGGAACCCCCACACCAGAAAAAACGTCGTCATGGGGGTCCCCCCCCGTAAAATCCATACCAGACCCTTATCTGAGCACACAGCCCAGCAGGTCAGATAAGGGGGGTGGGGATGAGCAAGCACCCCCCCCCGAACCGTACCAGGCCACATGCACTCAACATGGGGCGCACCTTGTCCCCATGTTGATGAGGACACGGGCCTCTTCCCGACAACCCTGGCCGTTGATTGCTGGGGTCTGTGGGCGGGGAGCTTATCGGAAACTGGAAGCCCCCTTTAAAAGGGGGCCCCCAGATTCTGGCTCCCTACCCTATGTGAATATGTATGGGGTACATTGTACCCCTACCCATTCACCTTTTAAAAAAAAAAAAAAATGGGGCAAAAATAAAACGCATTACACATGTTTTTCAAGTAATTTATTAAGGCAGCTCCCTTGTCTCTTCCGATCTCTCATCCCCTCTCCGGCTCTTCTGCCTCCTCCGATTCTTCTCCCCTCTCCGCGTCTTCTCCGGTTCTTCTCCCTCTGCCGGGTCTTCTGCGCTGTCTTCTCGCTCTTTTGCTGGGTCATCTCGCCTGTCTTCTGCCTCTGTTCTTCTTCCGATGTTTACTCGGCACTCTCTCCCGCTCTAATGCTGGGTGCGCGGTGTGCCCCTACTTATATTTACATGGGGCGGGGTCACTGGGTGATGTCATATGGAAGCCCCACCCCTTATGACGTCACCACCCAGGCCATGATGGTGGTGGCATCATAAGGGGTGGGCCTTCAGTGACCCCACCCCATGCCAATATAAGTAGTGGCACACCACACACCCAGCATTAGAGCGGGAGAGAGCGTTGAGTCAACATCGGAAAAAGAACAGAGGCCGAAGACAGGTGAGAAGACCTAGCAAAAGAGCGAGAAGACAGAGGAGAAGACCCGGCAGAGGCAGAAGACAGAGGGAGAAGAACCCGAGAGAGAGCGCAGAAGACCCGGAGAGGAGAAAAACGGGCAGAGGTGGAGGAGGCAGAAGAGCCAGAGAGGGGAGAGAGATCTAAAGAGACGACGGAGCTGCCGTAATAAATTAATTTAAAAACATGCTTAATGTGTTTTATTTTTTACACTTTATTTATATTTTTTTTGGTGAATGGGTAGGGGGACAATGTACCCCATACTGATTCACATAGGGTGGGGGGCCGGAATCTGGGGGGCCCCCTGTTAAAGGGGGCTTCCAGATTCCCATAAGCTCCCCACCCACAGACCCCGGCAACCAACAACCAGGGTTGTTGGGAAGAGGCCCTTGTCCTCATCAACATGGGGAGACATGGGGCACAGGGCCCTCCTGCCCCAAAGCACTCACCCCCCCCCCCCCCATGTTGAGGGCATGCGGCCTGGTACAGTTCAAGAGGGGGAGGGCTGGTATGCTCCTTGAGGGGGGACCCATGCCTTTTTTATTTATTTTTTTACATTGTGCATAGAGTTCCCCCTAAAGATTTATTGAAGGTACATGTGGATGCCCTATTTTGAAGATGTTCACATCAATAGCCCATGATGTCACCCATGCATGCGCAGTGACGCATTTATTTCAGGGCACACAGTGTGCCGTGGAATGCAGAGCACTGTAACATCACCATTGCCCGGTCATTCAAGTGGCCAGAGCCTGCGAACCTGGAAGGAGGACCGGGTGAAGTGCAGTGCATACTAGTACATTATGGCATAAACCTGCAGGAGGCCCAGATTTTATTTTATTTATTTTTTTTGACCAGTTTACTACCCCTTCTTAAGCTGCCGCTTCTTTTTTATTTTTTTTGTGGGGGGGGGGGGGGATTTTGTGTTCTTTGAGTATTAGGAAATGTTATATGTGCCCTGCAAAAGACTTAACTATCAGAAAATAACATTTTGTACATTAAAAACATTTGCAAGGCTATTATTCACACCTATTGCATGAATAGTCATATATTTTCACAATTTAATATATTTTTGTTTTATATACATAAACCCCTTGGCATAACTAGGCAAAATAAGCAGTGTGTATGCAATGCCAGAATGATGGTGCCAACGCTGGAGTGGTAAATCCCCTATTTTGCTCTAGCCAATAGCTGCAATTTAAGCATACTGTTTTTCCAATATAAGGACTCCTTCACATGGGGAACAGATCAGTACACCAGTATAGAGAGCTGTTTTTTTTATCTGCCCCTAAGGTACAGGTACTCTATGCAGCCAGCCTGTTAAAATCAATGACAGACTAATGCCCCATGCACACGGTCGGAAATTCCGACCACAAAATCAGTCAGATTTTTTCCGACGGATTTTGTCCGACACTGGTGTTGCATACACACGGTCGGACAAAGTTGTCGGAAAATCCGATCATTCTGAACGTTGTGACGTTTGCTGCGTACGACGGAACTACGTAGAGGCTAGTAGCCAATAGCTTTGGTCTTGTAATTTGATCTGAGCATGCGTGGCACTATGTCCGTCGGAATTCGCTACACACGATCGGAAAAAAGTCCGATCGGACTTTGTTGTTGGAAAATCTGAGAGCAGGATCTCAAATTTTTTCCGACGGAAAAAGTCCGATGGCACCCACACACGGTCGGATTTTCCGACAACATGGTCCGATAGGACATTTTCCGTCAGAAATTCCGACCGTGTGTTCAGGGCATAACAGCTGCATGGATCTTCACTTTCATCCCTGAGTGTACATTTGTGCAGGACTGATGCATGGCTCTGAACGTAGTCTCTCTAGGTTCAGAGCCATGCTGGTCCTGCATAAATGTACACTCAAGGCAGCCATTAGCCAATCATTGATTTTACCAGGCTGGCTGTGCAGACCACCCGCAGCTGCCAGGCAGATAAACACAGCCCTCTGCATGGGTATACTGATCCGTTTGCCCATGTGAATGAGCTCTAAGGCAATTCAAAATGAATTGTTTGCACTTAATAATAATTTTCAGTAATAAAGCCTCATCCTGCTGTTCTATTAGGCTAACATTCCAGTATAAAGAAAGGTGATATAGCTTCACAGTCAAGTTTGTACAGATATTTGAATACATTTTATAACTAACAAGTCTCTAGCAATCTATTCTTTTTAGAAAGCATTAAAAGATGTTTTCTAACATATTACCATTTACTTGATTAAAATAGACCACTTTCCATACACATAATGTCCGAGGAATCCAAACCTATCCTAAGTTTTATCAAGGTAAATTGGAATGCAGTTGACAAAATTGAATAGTAATTGCATTTAATCACCACGCAGCATCATTGAAGTGCGTTTTAAGTGCATATGCCTGAAATGTGAATTTTAATTCAAGGACATTACTTGCTAGATGTGTGTCTGAACGTTTGACCTTTTTCGTAAATGCAGAGCAGAAAAGAACGAACATCATAAGCAGCAAGTGTTACCAAGGCCTCCATTTTACATGACCTACTTTTTTCTTTTTCTTTTCTTTTTTTTTTTTCATTTCAGTTCTGTTTGTATGATCAGTTTGCGTTTTGGAAAGATATGGTGATCTTGCTGGTGTTCACCCTAAACTGAGATTTGGTCTTAAGAGGTAACAGTCTGTCCCACGGCCATAAGGATATATACCAATTAATCATAACAATATGACTATACACCTTGAGTAGATTTTTTATTTTTATTTTTTCCCACCAAAACAGCCCTCGCTCATTGTGGCATGGACTAAACAAACCTTTTTTTGATAGTATATCCTGGTACATATCTTTCCCAGATAAGTGATGCACACACATCTGGCCTTTGTCATGTAAAAGGAAAAAAAATAAAAACATGATTTTCAGACCAGGCCACCTTCTTCCATTACGCTGTGGTCTGGTTCTGTTGCTAACAATGCCCATTGTAGGCGTTTGCTTTTAGCTGTGGACACGGGTCAGCATGGGCACCCTGACCAGTCTGCGGCTACACAGCCCCCATACCCAACAAACTGTGATGCACTGTATGTTCTGACTTTTTTTATTTTATCGGAACCAACATCAACTCTTTCAGTAATATGAGCTATGGAAGCTCTTCTATTGGATCAGACTACACATGCCAGCCTTTCCTCCCCACGGGCATCAATGAGACTTGGCCACCTATGACCCTGTTGCCGGTTTTTCTTCCTTGGACCACTTTTGGTAGGTCCTAACTGCTTCAGGTCAGGAACATCCCACAAGAGGTGACGTTTTGGAGATGCTCTGACCCAGTCGTCCAAGCATTACAATTTGACCCTTGTCAAAGTCGCTCAAATCTTTGCGCTTAACCATTTTTTTTTCCTGCATTCAACACAACTTTATGGAGAGCATGTTCACTTTGCTGCTTCATATATTCTACCCACTTTTAGGTGCCTTTTTAAGATGATCAATGTTATTCACTTTAGCTGTTAATGATAGTGATGTTATGGCTGATCAGGACAAATCGAGAGGGTGAATCTTCTGAACGGGGGCACAGACATCAATAAAACTGGATAGGGGTTCTAATCCATCTCCACTCTATTATAAACTAAAAAAAAAAGTTTTTAGTTTATACTTTTGCAGCTAAAATTTAAGCAAACTGCTAAATACATGCAAGGGATCCATTTTGTTTGCCAAAGGATTTGTATCTTTGACTAAGCCGTCCTGAGATTTACACAGCTCTGCCAAACAGCTGAAGACCTTCATTGTTCTGCTACAGTTAAAGTGATTGTAAAGTCTTGTTTTTTTTTTTTTCCTATAAAAATAACAAACCTGTTATACTTACCTGCTCTGTTGCAGTGGATTTGCACAGAGCAGCCCGGATCCTCTTCTTCTCGGGTCCCTCTTCTGTGATCCTGGCCTTTCCCTCCTGTATAGTGCCTCCACAGCAAGCAGCTTGCTATGGGGGCACCCGAGCTTGTTCAGTTTCCGGTGTCCATTCTGACACGTAGCCCTGGCCCCACCCCTTCTCTCCCCTGATTGGATGGCTGACTATGACAGCAGCGGGAGCCAATGGTGCCGCTGATCTGTCTCAGCCAATCAGGAAGGAGAATCTCGGACGGCTGAGACACTTATGGACAGAGAGGGACCTCCAGGTAAGTGTGAGGGGGGGGCTGCTGCACAGAAGGCATTTTAATTAATGCATAGAACGCATTAAGATAAAGGGATTGCAAAGGCAGAAGTTTTTTTATGTAACACTTAGGCCCCTTTCACACTGGGGCGGTGAGCCGCGGTGACGGTAAAGCAGCGCTATATTTAGCGCTGCTTTACCGTCGTTTTCACCGTGGTTTTCGGCCGCTCGCGGTGCGGTTTTACCCCCCGCGAGCGGCCGAAAAAGGGTTAAACACCCCCAGCAGAGCGCCGTGGTATTGCCGCGGTAACCGCGGTATTGCCGCGGTTTTACCGCGGTCTCCCATTGTAATCAATGGGGAGGAGCGGTATAGGAGCGGTGAACACACCGCTCCTATCCCGCTCCAAAGATGCTGCTAGCAGGACTTTTTTTTGTCATCCTGCTAGCGCACCGCTCCAGTGTGAAAGCCCGCCGGCTTTCACACTGGAGTTAAAGGGGCCGGATTTTGTCATGCGGTGAACAGGCGCTATTTTTAGCGCTGCACCGCATGAAAAACGCCCCGGTGTGAAAGGGGCCTTAGAGATTTTGTCTCTCCTACAGCTTGAAAGGAAAAGTAGACTGATGAGCTTATATCTCTATCATTTTGCTTTCACTTCCTAGCAGAATTATTCTCGTTAACACATGAACACTGCCATGCAATTGATTGTCAAAAAGTACATAAGTAATAAATTAAGATTGTTCTTATTTTGAATGTAGTGTAAACCTGTGATTTATAACTTTTGTTCCAAATTTCTGATTGTCTCTTACTGGCAGGATGAGCGGGGTGGCGAACCGGAGAACGGAGATGACTTGGAACTGGTGCAAGATGAAGGGGTAGTAAAAGTGGATACAAGAAACAGGAAAGAAGGCTATTACTGATCTTTTATTTTATTTATTTTTTAATGCTGAAACATGCACTTGAGCCTCTATCTATCGGCAGAAGAAGAAAGTAAAACGTAGATGGCACAAACCATGGAGTGAACCTAAATTATGTGTGGAGGACACTGCAGATCGATGGACTGATGCATCGATGGACTTGCTTCTATGCATACAGATAAAATTCAGAAGGGCTTTGGTTAGGACTTCTTATGGACAAATACCTTTCTGTGCTGCACTAGCCTCAGAGAGGCCTTTCTCTCTGTTTGTGACTGTAAATGAGGAATATATCTATTTTTTATAACTTCTGTGCAGCTCATGCAAGTTTCTTATCAGAATTCTGTTTCTTGAGTATCAAAAATTTAAGAGCGCAGGCAACTTTTATGCATTTCTTTTTTCCAGGCGCAGAATATGAATGATTTGTTTTTTATAGCGGGAAAGCTTTGTTCGAGCATGGTCAGTTTATTTGAGTGAATCATCCAAGGCTTAGATGTTTGTGGAATACCTGTTAGAGGGACCTTTTGCTGGAAAGTGACACTTTGGTTTTGGTTAGATACTTGTTGATTTTACCATCTGGGGCTTCAGTAGTGAGCCTTCCATGCTGGCATTCTGTGCTCAGGTCCTGCTATCTTAGAGTCTGACCTTCTGTTGATATCTACATAATACAAATAAAAATTCCAACAGGATGGGTGAGACCTAATTTATCTATGTGTAATGGCTATCGTTTAGTCAAGCCCACCTCCTATAATTTTTTTTTTTCATTTTGGATAACGTGAGAAAGAGTTGGAGAGAACTTGCCTGATTTTCATTGGTGTCTGTACTACCTCTTCAATGAATCACTATTGGCTTTCTTCTGGAGTTTGTAGAGACCTTTCCTCTGCAAGTTTGCCCACTTACTATGGTTAAAGAGGCTTCATGTTAAAAACGTTATTTTACATTTAGGCTGCTTTCACACTGGGGCGGTTTGCAGGCGTTATTGTACTAAGAATAGCGCCTGCAAACCGACCCGAAACAGCTGTTGCTGTTCCTTCAGTGTGAAAGCCCGAGGGCTTTCACACTGAAGCGGTGCGCTTGCAGGACGCTCAAAGTCCTGCAAGCCGCATCTTTGGCTCGCTATAGGAGCGGTATATTTACCGCTCCTATAGCGCCCGGTCCCATTGAAAACAATGGGGGAGCGCGCCGAACCCGCCCGCAAAACGCTGCTGCAGCGGCGGTTTGCGGGCGGTATTGACCCTTTTTCGGCCGCTCACGGGGGGTAAAACCACCCCGCTAGCGGCCGAAATGCGCCGCTAAAACGCCGGTGAAGCGGCGCTAAATACCGCCAGCGCCCCCACCGCTCCAGTGTGAAAGCAGCCTTATAAGGGATGTAGCAGAAAGTCATCCTGCTACTTCAAGGTGGGGGGTAGAGGGAGTTGGATGCTCTTCTACTGGTGTATTCCATTTATAGAAAGCCAGCAACTGATTCAGCCACCAGCAGGCCCAGACCAGGACAAAAATTAGGCCCAGGCATTCTAGACTGAGCAGCCCAGGACTACTTCACTGTACCACAGCAATTTGACAGAAAACCACACCAGTACTACGGACCACCAATGCTTCACCACACCCTAGCCCACCAAACCTACAACCCAACACACCAATACTACAGACCACCAACTACACCATATGACACCAATACAACACTACATCTAGATTACACCCTACCACATAGGAGTCCACCATACAAATACTTCACCCCGCCCAGACCACTGGAACCCCCATATGACACCATGACTATGTAATCTGCCCTGTCATAGTTATGCCTTGTATATTTCTGGATTACAGGTCATACTCTCTCCAGAGAATAAATACAGCACACCCAGATCTTGGATCTATGTATATAACTTCGTCTCGAGAATAGAATGGATTCCTGGTACAGGGTAGGGCCTCCAATATATAATTGGTTCACCAATATAGAACAGGTCCACTACTCTCAACTGTTGGGTTGAAGCTTCTTCTGCACACACTTCACCCGATCGGTCACTGCCTCCTGGCAACAGCATTGTAGGACCCGATGGGGCAGAGCTGTGCCCATAATCTTCTCTAGGGGCGGAGAGTAGATGTGCCCATTACCCAGAGCCCACACTCAGCAGCCTGGTGTGATGGTGATCCTCTAGACAAACAGTATGCAGTGCTAAGCCTGTGCAGTGAGTTCAAGCACGCTAATTAATGCATCCTTCCCCAACCCCCCCCCCCCGTTCTAGTCCTGCTACCAGGGCTAGGCTGACAGTAGTAGTAATGCTGCTGTCTAGAGCCCAGGGCCAACATGCCAAATTGCTTACCCCCTAAGCATAAATCCCCCTTCCTCCCAGTACAAATCTACCCCCCTGCTAAAATCCCCTTTCCTTGCTCAAATCTTTGTTCCCCCTCGTTCAAATCTCTCCCCCCCACATGCCCCCAGCACAAATTCCCCCTGCCCCCCAAAAAAACAAAAACTTCCCCCCCCCCCTCAAATATCCCTCAAATTTCCCCTCTGAGCACAAGAGCACAAAGCCCCCTGATCAACCCTACTAGCACAATTACTCCCCCCCCCCCTCAAAAAAAGAATTCTGATCTTCGCACAAATATCCCCCCCCCCTAATTTCGGCCCTGTTAGGACATGTGGCCCTGGTCCACTAGGCAAACGCCCATTGTGCCCTGTGGCCAGTCCGGGCCTGCCCATCAGCATCCATCTCTTTCAGGAATACACAATTTGGATGAAAGCACAGACAAATGGCACTGCAAGGTTAAGTTTTACCTAGATGTGTTATCAGAGGCCAAGTGATTTGAGCATATAAAGTAAATATTCTAACTCCAAAGAAGAAACCTAAATCTTGAATGAATAGCCTCGTAGCTGCCCATAGATATTAGAGGAGGCTGGGACATCCATGCATGGCCTGACCATCTCACAATGTCTCCTGTACATGTTTCTCCCCTAAACAGGAGTATTGAGCCACACATGTATCTATCAGAATGGGGGAAACTGGGACGAGGGTTTCTAACTTGCCTTATTTTATTGCCCAGTGCACAAAAAAAATACTTGTTCAATGTGGCCACAAAATTCTGAGGTAGTTATCTAACACCTTTGTCAACCAGTGGTGAGGGAGGGTACATACTCATTTACAACAAGAAACATTCCAAGCATCTTGGGTGTATCCCATAAGTAATCTCGTCCCCTCCAAAACAATATAGGAATTCTAAACATGGACATTGTTTAAACATACATTCTACATATACTTGCCAAATCTAATGCCCTTTAGATGTGTAAGAGCAATTTGGAATATTTTAGCAATTCATGAAGCGTCTCTAAAGCACTCTTCAACAATAGTCTGGCAGTGTTGAATACAGATCCTTGCAGGTCTGCTTGCAATGGCTTTTAGCAAGCTTCCACTGTGCATTAGGATCTAGATTACCACTCCCAGAGTGCTGCTCGAGAGTGCTTTTGGGTTTTTTAAGAAAACTGCTCCAAGCTTTTTATTTGGTTTGCAATCTGGTTCTCTTAAACTAAGATCAAATGCTTCCTGTGTTTTTGGCCAAAGCTTTTAGTCTCTCCACCAAGTGTCAAGGATGCGTGTGTCTTTTGCATGTTCTACAAACAAACGCATTAAAACAATAAAGGCTTTGAGTGGACCGATTCTTTTAGGCTGCTTTCTCACTGAGGCAGTTTTCAGGCATTTTAGTGCTAGAAATAGCCTCTAACGCCTGAAAACCGCCTCCCCATTCACACTGGGGCGGTGCACTTGCAGGACGTCTTGAAAAGACCTGCAAGCAGCATCTTTGGGAGTGGTATATACAGAACGCCCTGCCCATTGAAATGAATGGGCAGCGCTTCGGCAGTGCTTTTAACCCCCGTTAGTGGCCGAAAAAAGTGTTAAATGCGCCCGATAGCAGCCGAAAAGCCCCGCTAAGCCTTTGCGTTAACGCCAGGCGCTTTAAGTGTGAAAGTAGCCTCAGAGAAGAATTCTGGCTTAAAGAGGTTTATTTAGAGCTCTGAAGAGAATCCATTTACCATTTTTGTTCATAATCTTTGAAGCCAAGAAAGTTTTAGACATGCAAATTAGACGATTCCTTTATTACACAACCCAAAATACTTTGCATCTATGCTCATCCTGCTCTCAACCTGTCATGAGAGAAATATGTGGGCTCTTTGGTTTCTACACATGAGTCACATTACTGTGGGCAATGAAACAAATAGAGAAAGGTTAGATTTCTTTATCGCTATCACTTGAGTCAGTGTCTCAAAGTATTAAAGCCAATGTATCTGCATAAAAGCAATTTGTTTATAAGCAATTATTTTAAAAAGGAGAGGTCAGCAGTGGTAGCCTATATGCACTATATGGCAAAAGGTTTGAGGACACCTGTTTGAGCTTGTTGAACATTTCAGACACATGGGCATTAATATGGAGTTTTCCAAAAGATTTTGGAGCATGCTTGTGGGTATTCTGCCAAAAGAGTGTTTGTAAGGTCAAGTGCTGATGTTGGATGAAAAGACCTGTCTCACAACCGACATTTTAATTCATTCCAATAGGGTTGAGGTCAGGGCTGTGTGCAGGCCACTTGAGTTCCTCACAAACTGCCTTTATGGTGCTGGCGTTGGCCTCTTTTACACGAGCGGAAAGATTGGGTCAGCTTTTCAGGTGACCTGATCGAACCCTCCATTTTCCTCTATGTTGCAACGGATATAAACAGATATGTGTCTGTTTACACCCATTGACATACCCCCGATCCACTAAAAACAGAATGATGGGGATCTGTTTTCCATTTAGCTAGCGGATCAGAAAAACCGCATTCTCCAAACTGTTTCTACAACATTGGAAACTCACAATTGTCCAAAATGTCTGTATGTCATAGCATTATCAGTACCCTTAACTGGAAATGCCTAAACTCAACATACTTGTAGCCTCCTAGTGTATTTCTTCTATGACAGGTCATTGAGAGGCAGTCGAAGACAGGAAGTCTTTGCAGAATTGTAGCACTGGAATTCTTTTTAGTGATTTTCTCCTTAAAAAAGAATAAATAAAAAGGGGGGAAACAGAATTGGAACTGATGAGCAGTAAATGGAGGATACATTTTTTCAATTTAGCTTCAAATTGCATTATGCAAAGCCAGAGTACTGAACGTTTGCTCCAGGCATTCAATCTGGCTGATTATGGTTTACAAGATGCAGAACACAAACTCGCCAGAGCTCAACAAAAGGTTCCCTCTTGACTGAAATAAAATCTACACCAGAGACATCTTCACCCTGGGCTGCTGATAAGGGGGGTAGCACTTTCCCTCCTGTACAGGGCCCAGGCCCCATAAGTTCAACAGGAGGGCCTAGTGCAAGAGTGGGTGTAGTTACTGAAACCAATCCCCCTGTGGCCTTCCCTGTATTTACAAATGCTTCAGTTTATGAACAGGGGGTGCCTCCATATTTAACACTTCCTGTTCATTCACTCTGAAGCTTGCACTGCAAAGAAAGGATTGAGGAATCTGTGTCCTTAATCTTTCTCTGTCTCAAAAGTGAGACATCGAGTGTCTGTTTAGACCCTTGACATTTTACCAACCACCACAGGGCTATCCAAAAAATTAAACGAAAATTGTAAAAAAAAAAAAAAAAAAGTTAAGGGCTCATTCTCACAGGTATTCTGGGTTGCATGAATGAGTGGTTTGTTCATGCAACTGGAGCCACTCGTTAGGCTTGATTCACTGTTCTTGTCAGCTAAGCTGTACAGGGCCCCATGATTTCTAACAGCAGCCCTGTCTTCACCCACCCCCAAAAGGTTGCATTTTAATTGAAGTATATTGTACATTAACCACATATTAAATTGGTTTCCCTAAAATGTGTAGTCTGAGCAAGAGTCCTTTTTAAAGTTCTGAGAAATATCACTGAACTTCAAGCGTGCAAAATGTTGTAAAGAGAAATGTGATTGCCCATAGCAACTAGATTTCAAATGTCATTCCTCAGAGGAAATCTGTAAAGATAACAGTACAAGCTTAAAGTGAAACCCCAGGCATTAACTTCCCCTCCTCATTGCCTCCACCACCCATTCCAAAGAATTGCTTGGTTAGTTTAAAAAAAAAAAAAAGTCTAAGCTAAAAGCCCAGAATGCTGCCCTTATTATGGGCCAAGTCCTCTAGACCAGGGGTCTCCAAAATTTCTAAGCAAAGGGCTAGTTTACCAGGAGCAGAAAATGTTCCGGCATCAGTTGGTGTAAGCAATGCCTCATCATTGGTTTAAATGTGAGGTTTAGTTCCCCGTTGATGATATCAGTGGGAGGAAGGGTGCCTCATAATTGGTGTCAGTTGGAGGAATAGTGCCCCATTGTTTGGTATCAGTGGGAGAAAATTTGCCCCATAAATGGTATCAGTTGGAGGAATAGTGCCCCATCAATGATGTCAGTGGAAGAAATAGTGCCTCATTGTTGGTATCAATGGGAGAAATATTACCCCATCAAGGATGTCAGTTGGAGGAAGCAAAGGGTTGCATCTGGCCCCCAGGCCGCAGTTTGGAGACCTTTGCGCTAGACTCTTCAGGTCTCCACATTACTGCTTCACTTGATGACTTCAGGAAGAGGCGACCGGTCTACTGCAGTGCTGGATCCACCAGTTGTCACTACAAGGAGCAGTGGCAATGTTAAGCATAGAAAAATGTCATCTTCTATTAATTTTATTTTATCAAAAGAAAAACTTTCACTGGAAATGGATTTTAAGAACTGTTATGCTTTATCTAACTTCATTAGCCCAGAACAACTACAGTGCCTTGAAAAAGTATTCATGCCCCTTGAAATTTTCCAAATTTTGTCATATTACAACCAAAAACTTAAATGTATTTTATGTGATAAGCCAACACAAAGTGGCACATATATGTGAAGTAGAAGGAAAATGATAAATGGTTTTCAATTTTTTTTACAAATAAATATGTGAAAAGTGTGGTGTGCATTTGTGTTTAGCCCCCCCTGAGTCAATACTTTGTAGAACCGCCTTTAGCTGCAATTACAGCTGCAAGCCTTTTTGGGTCTCTACTAGCTTTTCACATCTAGAGAGTGCCTTTTTTTTTTTTCAATTGTTTTTAGGTCTGGACTTTGACTGGGCCATTCTAACTCATGAATATGCTTTCCTCGAAGTCTAAACCATTCTTTTGTAGCTCTGGCTGTTTGTTTAGGGTCGTTGTCCTACTAAAAGGTGAACCTTCACCCCGGTCTCAAGTCTTTTGCAGACTCTAACAGGTTTTCTTCTAAGATTGCCCCATTTGCCCTTCCCATCAATATTGCCCTTCCCATCAACTCTGGCCAGCTTCCCTGTCCCTGCTGAAGAAAAGTATCCCCACAGCATGATGCTGACGCCAACATGTCCCATGGTGGGGATGGTGTGTTCAGGGTGATGTGCAGTGTTAGTTTATCGCCACAAATAGCGTTTTGCTTTTAGGCCAAAAAGATTAATTTTGGTCTCATCTGACCAGAGCACATTTTTCCACATGTTTGCTGTGTCCCCCACATGGCTTCTCGCAAACGGGACTTCTTATGGCTTTCTTTCAACAATGGCTTTCCCCTTTTCTCTCTTCCATAAAGGCCAGATTTGTGGAGAGCACGACTAATCGTTGTCCTGTGGACAGATTCTCCCACCTGAGCTGTGGATCTCTGCAGCTCCTCCAGAGTTCCCATGGGTCTTCTGGCTGCTTCTCTGAATAATGCACTCATTGCCCGTCCTGTCAGTTTAGGTGGACGGCCATGTCTTGGTAGGTTTGCAGTTGTGCCATACTCTCTTTCATTTTCGGATGATGGATTGAACAGTGCTCTGTGAGATTTTCAAAGCTTGTGATATTTTTTTTATAACCTAACCCTGCTTTAAACTTCTCCAACTTTTATCCCTGACCTGTCTGGTGTGTTCCTTGGTCTTCATAATGCTGTTTGTTCACTAATGCTCAACAAACCTCTGAGGGCTTCACAAAACAGCTGTATCAATACTGAGATTAAATTACACACAGGTGGACTCTATATACTAATTGGGTGACTTCTGAAGGCAATTGGTTCCACTAGATATCAGTTAGGGGTATCAGAGTAAGGGGGGCTGAATATAAATGCACGCCATACTTTTCAGATATTTATTTGTATAAAAATTTGGAAAACCATTTATTATTTTCCTTCCACTTCACATATATGTGCCACTTTGTGTTGGTCTATCACATAAAATCCCAATTTATGCATGGCAGAGACTACAAAGTATTGAGAAGTGAGGAACTTGAGGGCACTGGCTACACTCTATATCAAGTAGACATAGCAGGGTAGAGATGGGCTCATTTGGCAATGTGGAGATATCACAACATGTCTATATAACACAAAGCAAAAACAAATGCAAGTACTGTTATCTGGGGCAGAAGGGGCCCCTCCTCACACCTGATTTAAACCTCTAATTGCCATACTACCATGTCACAATCGCGTGCCTGCTGTACTTGTGAATGAGCCCTTAGTTGCATTTGGCAGTGGCACCCTTAGGGCTTGTTCACACGTAATGTTGGGGGGAGGGGGGTAAAAGCCTGTGGTTGAGTCACAGTTCAGTGTGAAAGCAGCCCAATACTGTTATGCCCAGTGTATTGCTTAACAATGACGTGAAGATCTTTTCTTTTCTTTCCTGCTGCTGCCACTGCTCTGGAGATCGCTAGCGCAGGAGGCATCAGCTTATGCGGCTCTTGCTCTCTACTACAGCTCCAACTTTACAAGTAGTCCCTCTTCATTGCACTGTAATTGCGGGTTAGCAAGCCCAGACTGTGATCTACCAGTCACCTGTCCACGATCTACGGGTTGCTGACCCTTGTTGTATAACTGCAGCTCAATTGCAAGTTTTTTTCACCTTCTGGCTACCTCTGTGTAGACTTTAAAGAGAATCTATGTCTTTGACCAAAATAGGCTGAGCAGGTGAAATTTAATATGCAAATTAGCCACTTTTATAATTTAATTTTAAATTGGAACCCTGAGATAATTCTGCAGTGTGTGCCATTGAAGGTAAGGTGCATGTAGAGTATTGTAGGGTTGCCATGCCAGAGTACCAACACTGGTGTTGAAAAATAGCCATTCAGTTGCGCTATATAGGACGATGATTGGGACCAGGTATTTCTGTGCCTGCCTCTTTCGGTGCCTACACTCTTAATGATTAAGTTTTAAAATACATATTGTACCTGCTCAGTGCTTCAGTTTTATTTTACATTCAGACACCTCTGTAAAGTCTAACCCAGTGCACATGGTTCTATGCAAACAATTGCTCCTCTGCTTTACAAACAGAAACGCAAAAGAGGTTCCCAGAGCACCAAACCTGCACACAAAATTGATGCATCGCCCTCTCTCTCTACCCAATATATTATATTATTACATTTTTAAGGGAGGTTTGAATCTGACTGTTGGCTGTAAGGAACCACAGAACACTGGCAACCACAAGTTATACAACAGAGGTTTCAGGAAGCAGACCTACTCGCCCACATGTGAGGTGTTCTCTAAAATACGACAGCAATGTGTAACGCGGCACTTGAGTTTGAAGCTAAACTCCAGGAAAACAGGTGAAAATAATCTAAATTGCAGTTCTGTTCAGCCGGTCTTGGGATCCCGTCACTGCTGCCATTCAGCACAACCAAATTTGGGACCTGGAATTGCTCTTTAGCTTTCTGTGCTGACTTTACATGCTTAACCACTTCAGCCCTGGAAGGATTTACCCCCTTCCTGATCAGAGGACTTTTTGCGATCCGGCACTGAGTCCCTTTAACTGACAATTGTGAGGTGCGATGTTGAACCCAAACAAAATTGACGTCTTTTTTTTTCCCCCACAAATAGAGCTTTCTTTTGTTGGTATTTTATCACCTCTGCGGTTTTTATTTTTTGCGCTATTAACCAAAAAAGAGCAACAATTTTGAAAAAAAAAGCAATATTTTTTACTTTTTTGCTATAATGGGCTACTTATGGACAAGTGAGGACAGGTGGCCTGTAAGGAGCCCAGCCCTCCTTTAAAGGTACAGGGGCACACTGAACACCCAGCACATAGCACTATGGTAGAAAAGATGTCAGTGCGTTGCCTGACCAATATAATCAAAATACAAACAACGGGCCACTGCCCCCCACCTATAACTGGTCTATTGCAGCAAGGAGCACTGGAGGGGTGACCATGTCAAACAAATACAAGGAGATTTACAAGCTCAAACGTACCAACCAGCCAGCAACCAACCAAACTGACCTGTCTAACAATATGCGTTAAGAACAGGGATTTAGTCTGCACATATTTGCAAATAAATGTGTAAGCTACGGGCCCCTTCGAGGCACCCATAGTGCTATGTGCTGGGTGTTCGATGTGCCCCTATACCTTTAAGGGGGGGAGGGCTCCTTCCAGGCCACCAGTCCTCACTTGTCCATAAATATGCATGTTCTCCCATTGTGGAGACCCAGAAGTCAGGATTAGGGACTACAGAAAAGAGGGTGCCTTGACGGGGCCTGTAGCTTACGCATGTATTTGCAATTGTGTGCGGACTAAACCCTTGTTCTTAATGCATATTGTTAGACAGGTCAGTTCACTTGGTCGCAGGCTTGTTAGTAAGTTTGAGCTTGGAAATCTCCTTGTATTTGTTTGACATGCATGGATATTTTGTGCCTTCAGCACCTTCATTGTAACTATGGCTGTTAATAGGAGCCTGTGAAAAATATGGATGTCGCTCAGACTCTAAAGCAGGTATCACTAAATCACGTGCCGAGTTACTGTCCCGTCTAGATTGATGCAGTTTCACCATTTAGGAGCCGGTTCTTCACCTCAGCATCCGCCGCCATCATCACAGGAGAGCGGAAGGCAGCCATGGAACAATGCTAGGCATACAGTGAGCAAATAAGCATGCTGAGGGGTGCTGCAATGTGCTGAGGGGTCTACAATGTGATGGGGGGAGCAGAGCTGAGGGGGGCTGCAATGTGAATGGGGGTAGAGCTGAGGGGTGCTGCAATGTGAATGGGGGTAGAGCTGAGGGGTGCTGCAATGTGAATGGGGGTAAGAGCTTAGGGGGGCTGCAATATGAATGGGGGAAGAGCTGAGGATGGCTGCAATGTGAATGGGAGCAGAGCTGAGGGGTGCTGCAATGTGAATGGGGGTAGAGCTGAGGGGTGCTGCAATGTGAATGGGGGTAAGAGCTTAGGGGGGCTGCAATGTGAATGGTGGCAGAGCTGAGGGGTGCTGCAATGTGATGGGGGAGCAGAGCTGAGGGGGGCTGTAATGTGAATGGGGGCAGTGCTGAGGTGTTCTGCAATGTGAATGGGGATAAGAGTTTAGGGGGGCTGCAATATGAATGGGGGTAAGAGCTGAATGGTGCTGCAATGTGAATGGGGGCAGAGCTGAGGGGCGCTGCAATGTGAATGGGGGTAAGAGCTTAGGGGTGCTGCAATGTGAATGGGGGTAAGAGCTTAAGGGGCCTGCAATGTGAATGGTGGCAGAGCTGAGGGGCGCTGCAATGTGAATGGGGGTAAGAACTTAAGGGCGCTACAATGTGAATGGTGGCAGAGCTGAGGGGTGCTTCAGTGTGATTGGGGGCAGAGCTGGGAGGGGTTAAAATGGGGACAGAGGACATTACTGTGGGGGGATGTGAAGGTGGAGGCAGAGGACACTACTGGGGGGGGGGTCAGTGTGAAGGGGGGCAGGGGACACTACTTGGGGGGGGGGGGTGATGTGATGGGGGCAGAGGACACCCCTGGCAAGGGAAAACTGATGTAAAGGGGGACTGAGGAAACTGATGTTAAGGGCCAGTTCACACCAGATGCAGTTCCGCGCAGTTCCGTTTTTTCTGCACCAATACAGTCAGTTCCGGTCAGTTTCTGCACCAGAAACTGACCGTAAACTGACTGCATGGTGTGAACTAGAGCCATTGGAACAAAACACTGTGCATGCATTTTTAGTGCAGAAAAATAGCGCACGGAACTGCATCTGGTGTGAACTAGCACTAAAAGGAGATTGTGATTTACGAGGAGGGGCTATCATGTGTGATGAGTCTTCGCACAAACAGGTGATTCATTTGGACCTTGGCTGGAATTTTGTTTTACAGATCAGACCTCTGTAGATTTTATTTCAATACCCCTGCTCTGAAGGATCCTGATCCAGTGTCTACTGCTGTGAATGCCGGCTGGGGACGGAGCTCATCTCAGCTCCAAATATCAATGTGTGGAAAGAAAAGTGTCCCATAAGCCGTACATCGATGCAAACCCAGTGCGAGGAAGTATGTGACGCCTTTTGGTCCGCCCCCTCAACTTAAAGGATAAGTTCACCTTTCATAGATAGAGGAGCTCCCCTAGAACAGGAAGTTTGTTACTAGACAGATCATCACATTAAAAAAAAAGGAAAAAAAAAAAAAGACCCTGCAGCCACCACACCTGCAGGGGTGTAAGTTGCAAAATATAAATGTTGTAGTTTTGGGGTTTAGCTACACTTTAACCTTGTAAAAATTGAAAGCATTGATCTGGATTTTTAAAAAGGGTAAACAAGTGCAACACTGAAAAATTATGTAAACATGTTTAGTTCAGTTGCAGGCTACAATTAGCCAATCAATAAACTGCAAATATAGCCTGCCCGCCTGACTGCCATGCTTCCATGTGTGGGACAGGAACCAGTGAAAATACACGCTCAGTATTTTTACAGGCTCAAAAGCACACCACCAGTAACTGTATGGATTTTACCAACATTATTTGGAGTGAGATTTGGAGATTTCACTACTGTTCTGCTCCATGTTCTCCTTGCTGAAAAGAAAGCTGTACCTGAGGACTGGCAGTGCAAAGATCTCTCTACATCTGCTTTATGAATTCCGAATATTCCCCACCAATCATCTGATCACCAGTCATCTGGGGGGGCTGCTCTGACAAAAGGAAGAAAAACTCTGCTCCTCTACCAGGATACCACCTCTACACTCAAATGACGTGTAGAACAAGGCATGGTAAGCCAGTAATGAGGAAAAGATCATCTTAATTTTAAAGGAGAAGTCCATCCAAAGCTTGTTTGGCTGTACTTCTCCTGTGGGTCACAGGAGAGCCGTTCGTTCTGCACTCCTGTGACCCATGCTCAGCAGACAGTGGGCTGAAGCTCACTGTCAGCTGACATCATAGTGTTGGTCCAGGCTCGGACAAGATCGCGACCATATGGTCGGGCTCTGCCCACATGCCTGGTGCCTGGACCGACACCCGGCTCAGCCACTCTCGCCCTCTCCATGGTCCAGCACTCCAGTGAGCAAGGAGGCAGCCGAGCAGAAAGCTGTGACTGACAGTCACCAGCTCTCTGCTCAGGGAGCTGTGTGAACCGAGCGATCAGCGGTGTTTGATCGATCGGTTCTCAGTGTTAGAGCCGGCGGGGGACCAATGCTGCATCCAGCTAGGTTAGTATGATTTCAAAAAAATTAAATAAAACCCATACTTCTCTTTTAAAGCAGAACCAAAGTCCACAATACCTACCACTACTCCAATGGTTTGACAACCGCAAGGTCCTTTGCTGACACTGGCATCTTCTCTCCAGCTTCTTCCAGGTCTTCGATGGAATGGCCAGCTCAAGAACACAGGCAATGTGCTGGGAAGGTAAACCAATCTATGCATATTCAACTTCATGAACATTTTAATGAGGGCTGCAATAAAGGCATGTAAATGTATTTAATTGTAGAAGGGGCATTGCATGCCTCTTCTGAAATAAAGAGCCTGCCTGCTCTCAACCTTTTTATTAAGACTTTAGTTAACCGCTTCCCAACCAGCCGCCGCAGTTATACTGCGGCAGATTGGTTCCCCTGCGCGAGCCATCGTAGCTATATGTCCGCTTGCAGGGTTGCGATAGCAGGGTCGGGTGCCGATGCTCGTGGGTGACTGTCGCAATGACCATCCGCCACGAGTGATCGTGAGCAGGAGACACAGAACAGGGACGAGTGTGTGTAAACACACACTTCCCTGTTCTCTTCTGAGAGAAGTGACAGATCGTGTGTTCCTATTAGCTAGGAACCACAATCCGTCACTTCCTCTAGTCAGTCCCCTCCCCCTTCAGTTAGAATCACCTCCCAGGGAACACATTTAACCCCTTGATCACCCCCTAGTGTTAACCCCTTCACTGCCGGTGACATTTTTACAGTAATCAATGCATTTTTATAGCATTGATGTCCCTGTATTAATGCCAATGGTCCCAGAAATTTGTCAAAATTGTCCGATTGTGTCTGCCATAATGTCGCAGTCACAATAAAAATTGCAGATCGCCGCCTATAAATCTATCCCCTATTTTGTAGACGCTATAACTTTTGCGTAAACCAATCAATATACGCTTATTGCGATTTTTTTTTTTTTTTTACCAAAAATATGTAGAAGAATACATATTGGCCTAAACTGAGAAAAAATTAGCTTTTTTTTTTAAAAAATAAAATGGGGATATTTATTATAGCAAAAAGTATTAAATATTGGGGGTTATTTACTATAGGCAAATCCACTTTGCACTGCAAGTGCACTTGGAAGTGCATTCGCTGTAAATCTGAGGGGTAAATCTGAAATGAGGGGAAGCTCTGCTGATTTTATCATCCAATCATGTGCAAGCTAAAATGCTGTTTTTTATTTTCCTTGCATGTCCCCCTCTGATCTAAATCGACTGCACTTCCAAGTGCACTTGCAGTGCACTTGTAGTGCAAAGTGGAGTTGCCTTTAGTAAATAATCCCCATTGTGTTTTTATTTTTTTAAATTGTCACTCTTTTTTTGTTTATAGTGCAAAAAATTAAAACCGCAGAGGCGATCAAATACCACCAAAAGAAAGTTTGGGTGCAACGTCGCACGACCGCGCATTTGTCAGTTAAAGCGACGCAGTGCCGAATCGCAAAAAAAGTGCTCTGGTCTGGAAGGTGGTAAATTCTTCCAGGGCTGAAGTGGTTAAACGTTAGGTCATTGCTCTCTGTGTTAGCTGTGAAAGGTGTGAGGGGTCTGGTTGTAAGACAACAATACAACAGTTGCTGTATTTGATACCAGACATACCTTATTCTAGCTAAGAGTGACACCTTTTGGTTGCAAGTGGTAAATTAGTATAAATTAGTATACTGTATACAAATAATTCTTAACAAATGTACTGTGTGTGGGGCGTGTCCGGACGCAGAGCTGAGAGGACGTGTTTCAGCTGAGCTCCTCACTGGAGACCGCAATCCACCGCCATCCGGACCCAAAGAACGGCCAAAAAAGCCTCACACACACTGGGATACCTGCGGGATCCCCTGCCCTACTTGGCCGGACAATTTACTTTATTTTCGGGGGAAAAGAGCTGCGCTGTGCGGGACTCACTGGTGCCACAACACACGAGGCACCCGGCGCCATCTTGCGGCCTACGGGCCCGACGGACTCCGCAATCCCCGGCCTCGCCTGACCCATCCCGGCGGCACACAGCGGCCGGACACCAGCCACAATACCGGCGACCACCCGGGGGGAAACACCAAACCACCTGCAGCGGCCCCCTGCACCCCGGCGGCATCTCCCGGACCGACAGGCCCAGGCTCCTGCACAACCAGGGACTGAGTGAGTACCGGCCAACGGCCCCTATCACCTATACCTCCTGATAAACACCACCCCAGCAGTCTCCAGCGGCCCCCCCTTCTGATCGAGCGGTCGGCAGAGATAGCAGGCACATACAGAGAAGGGCATAGAGCAGCGGCCGTTACTGATAACTGAGCCCCCGGCTCCGGCCTACCTCCCGGCGGCCATCTTGCTACCCCCAGTGCACCTAGCCCCTCATCCATTAAGCCGCACAGGACACTCTTGCCACCACAACTGACCCACTGTGCCCTTAACACTAAAGCACCCACCAAGCGGTGGACAGAGGGGGCTGAGGTCTGGCACACTTCGACGGCTGCCTGGTATCTTCCACCACACGGCAGCCATCTTGGTGCTCCAAGTACACCCAATCAGGCCAATATACAGCAACACCCTGAAAAGTGACAGAGACTGCCTAACTTCAGGGTGGACCTACTTTCACTAGCCTTCAGCCCTGTATGCTTTCTGCTTGAAGCAAGTTTACACGAGACGCGGACACACAAACCTGCGATCCTCAGACTGTAACGCTCACATGCTGCTAACTTAATATGACTGTGGGGCGCTCTGCCTGACAACCAACGCCAAGCTCCAACTATGCCAGCAAAGACACCTAAAACCCGTTCTGTAATCGCAAAGAAATCCAGCAAGGGCTCATCAATTAATCAGGCTGTTTCCGGCTCCATACAGAAATTTCTAGCCACTAGCAGAACAGGCTCCGGTGCAAGCAACTCCCAAGCCAGACCCTCGAGACGCAGCGCATCCCCGGCCTCATTGGCTGCCTCCGTGAGGGAAAGCTCACCCGCATCATCCTACTGCTCGGACCTCATGGAAGACCCAGGGTCCCCTACGGGTTCCGAAATGTCATCCCTAATGAGTGGTATTAAAAAAGAACTTGCTGGCATGTTCCGCGGTCTAGAAAAATCTATTAAAAAGGAAATCACGGGGGTGAGAGCAGACATAGCGCACATCCTAGATAGAGTTGAAGAAACGGAACAGAGGCAGGACTCACACGCAACGGCCATAAGGGAGCTGCAGGATACGGTTACACAACTAGCCTTTGCCCACCGTGCCTCGCTATACAAACTCGAAGACCTCGAGAACAGAAATCGCAGAAACAATCTGCGCATTAGAGGCCTTCCTGAGGCAACCGGTGACGATGACCTAGAACCGTCCATCCGTGGGGTCTTTAACACAATATTGGGAAAACCTCCCACTGACCCGCTGCAGTTTGACCGAGTACACCGAGCGCTCAGACCTCGCAGCCCCAACACCGAACAACCCAGAGATGTCATATGCCGCCTTCACTATTTCTCAGACAAAAATGCCATCACAGCCAAGTTGAGGAACACCCCCAATATTGACTTTCACGGAGCGATCCTAAGCATCTTTTCTGACCTTTCCAAAGAAACCCTGGACCGCCGCAGAGCACTTAAGCCACTTCTGGAACACTTACGCTCCAATGGGATCATTTATAGATGGGGCTTCCCGGCGTGCCTAATCGCCACCAAAAATGGTCGCTCACATACCCTTAGATTCCCAGAAGAGTTGCCACAATTCTTAAAAGACCTTAATCTGCCTCCAGTGGATTTGCCCGGATGGCATGACCCGGTCCCAAAGTTTTCGCACATTCAGGACTCTCAATGGCAAAAACCACCCACAAGGAATAGGCACGCGTCTGTGCAGGGATCTACACAGTCGCACGGCTAAGAAAAAGGGCCGAGTGGCCTAGAGGCTATGCTTGCTGATCTTGTCTCTCATCCCGTTTTTGTTCTTTGCTATTTTTTGTTATGTTTAGCTTGTTACAGGCACTCCTACTCCAAGAAGCACTTATAAGAAGGGATGCACACCTGCAACGACTACGTACTTTCTCTTGCCTACTCAACCGGGCAGGGTCCACCCTTTGGCGAACTGTCAGAACTCCAGGAGACAACCCCACACAAGAGCTTCCTACAGTTGGATGAGTACCCCTGCCTTGTATTATGTTATGTTGTTATTTATCTGTTTTCTCAGCAGTTAAAGTTACATGGTCAATACGGGTTTGATTGATATTCACTACTGGAGCAAAATGTTTTCTCCCATGTAATTTGCACTATAGTTGGGTGCGGGCGGAGCGCCTCGCTTCCATGTACCTTTTACACGGTACACCCCCCCCCCCACACCTCCTCCTGGGGTGGGCGAGAATGGGCAGCCCTCGATTTCCTCGGTCCAGGCCTACCTTGAGGCCGTGGATGGAGGCCCGCTCTCCCTCTCCCCACAGGGATCACCGCAGGAATCTGCGTGACAGGTTTAGATTTCCCACATGTGTCCTCTCGGACTTTGTTGTTGTTTTTTTGTAAAATTGTCTTTTTCTCTTCTCTCTCCTCTCCTTTCTTATTCATACTGCCACCCTTCTCCCCTCTCTGGTCCCCATTTCCGTGGTTGGCGTGCATGGTATCATAAGCCAGTGGGGTGCGTCCTACCGATATGATGGCCACAATTAAAATCACCTCCTACAACGTCAGGGGTCTGAATGTCGCAGCCAAAAGACATCAGATAACCCGTGAACTACGTAAATCAACCACTTCCATTGCATTCCTACAGGAAACGCATCTGACCCACACCACGCAGGTCAAACTGACCTCGCCGTACTTCCCCCAGTGGTACTATAGTCTTTCAGACACAAATAAAGCAAAAGGGGTGGCCATAGGATTTGGTAGAGACGCACCCTTTCGGCTAGTAACAATGCATGTGGATGACCATGGTCGTTTTCTTTTCTTAAAGGGCTTTCTGGGCAACACCCATTGCACACTGGCAAACATCTACTCTCCGAATCACAACCAGCCCACCTTCTTCTCCCAAATCCTAACGGAATTGGCTGAGTTTGCAGAGGGTCTGGTGGTATTAGCAGGGGACATAAACATGCCCTTAGACCCCGTCCTGGACACTTCTCATGGGCGCTCTCACATACCCTTTAAACGCTTAGCCCACGTTAAAAAAAGACTAATGGAGCGACAATTAGTAGACGCTTGGCGCATGCTTCACCCCAAAGACAAAGATTTCTCCCACTTCTCGAAAACACACCTGTCATACTCTCGCATTGATAATATTTTTATAGACCATTATCATCTCCCACAACTACAATCCGCCAAAATAGGTACTGCAACGTTATCAGACCACGCACCTGTATCGATCACCTTGAACATGCCCTCTTTGGCCCGCCGCACCTATAACTGGAAACTTAATGACTCCCTGTTATCCAACGAAGCTGAAGTTGCAATGTTATCTACACAGATATCGCAATATTTTAACGAAAATAAGCCCTCGGAAACCTCACCAGCTATAGTTTGGGAAGCCCATAAGGCTACTATGAGAGGCCGGTTTATTGAACTAGGGGCGAGGAAAAAAAGAGAGCATGGTCAACAACTCGAGCGAGTCTTGCAGGAAATAGCAGACCTGGATAAACAACACAAGCTTTCCCTACACACAGCACATTTAGAAGCCCTTACACTGAAAAGGGAAGAACTGAAAAATCTTTTGAACCTAGCCACCGTTAGAAAATTTCAACACTATTCGCAGAAACTGTACGAATGGGGGAACAAACCGGGTAGACAGTTAGCGAGATCACTTAAAGAAAAACAGACCAGGTCATTTATACCGAAAATAAAACTACCCAATGGGAATTTAGTGCATGCAACCCCACATATAGCGAAGGCCTTCAGGGAATACTATGCGGACTTATACAAAGTACCATGCGACCCACCGTCCCTGACTGTGCAAGAAAGGCGGCGGCGTATGCTTTCTTACTTAAAGGAAGCGAACCTGCCGAAACTGACACCCCGGTCCCTCAAAGAACTGGAGGCTGATCTCTCTGTTGAGGAATTCCAAACGGCCTTGAAATCAACCCCGACAGGTAAAGCCCCAGGGCCTGACGGATATACGATCCTCTACTACAAAAAATTTAGCGATGTTCTCTTACCCCACCTCACGGCCTACGCCAACTCTATCTCACAGTCCTCGGGTCTCCGCCCAGAATCCCTTACAGCTCACATCTCGGTCATCCCCAAACCGGGAAAAGACCCTACCCAATGCAGCAGCTACAGGCCAATTTCCCTGTTAAACGTAGACGTCAAATTATACTCTAAAGTAATGGCCAATAGACTACTCCCCCTTATTCCCAGCTGGGTCTTCACGGACCAGACGGGCTTCATGCCGCACAGAGAAGCCAAAGACAATTCCCTCCGGGCAATATCGCTAATACAATATGCCCAAAGATCGTCCCAGTCCACCCTACTTATATCCACTGACGCTGAAAAAGCGTTCGACAGGGTGGACTGGGACTACCTGAAAATGACCCTACGCCATTTTGGGCTGGGGCCTAAAATGTTCCATCGCATATCCTCCCTATACTCCTCTCCCACAGCCCAGATCCGGATAAATGGTACCCTTAGCGACCCATTCCAACTGTTTAATGGGACTAGGCAGGGCTGCCCCCTCTCACCCCTCCTGTTCGCCCTCACCCTAGAACCCTTTCTAGCAACCGTGAGGCGAGATGTAAACATTCACGGGATCCAGGTAGGCAATAAGACCCACAAATACGCGGCCTATGCCGACGATATTTTATTTTTCACACAACAACCCCACATCTCACTCCCCAACCTAATGAAAGCCTTCTCCACCTTCCAGACAATATCTAACTTTAAAATCAATCTATCAAAGTCCAAGATTTTAAATATTAACTTACCCAACAGAGAGGCAGAACGATTAAAACCCCTCTTTCCCTTCAGATGGGTTCACCGTAGTATGAAGTATTTGGGAGTATTTCTCACACCTAACATCCAGTCCCTCTTTAAACATAATTATATTCCTCTGCTGAATAACATCAGAAATGACCTCACAAAATGGAAAACGCTTGCTCACACATGGCTGGGTAGAGTGAACATAGTCAAGATGAATATCTTGCCTAGAGTCCTATTCTATTTCCAAATGCTCCCACTGGGTGTGCCCATAGGGTTCTTCTCCTTGCTGCAGACCATGGTCTCCCGCTTTATCTGGAGGAACAGCCACCCCAGAGTGTCCAGGGACGTGCTTTTCCGCTCCAAGGGCGCTGGGGGACTGGCCCTCCCAAACTTTAAGGCGTATTATAACGCCGTGGTCCTGTCTAGGATCTCGGAGTGGAGATATGCCGCCAAATCTAAATTATGGGTAAGTCTCGAAACCGCTCTAAGCAATACGGACCTAGCAGTCACTCCATGGCTCCCACGCCCCCACAGACATCTAGCCACAACTACCTCATCGCTAACCACTTCCACCTTGGACATCTGGGACTCTCTGCATAGAAAGTTCTCTTGGTCTTACACATCACCCTTGCTGCCACTCCTGGGCAATGCCTTCTTCCTCCCTGGCCAACTAGACCCTGGCTTCCAGACTTGGTCCCCAAACAGACCTCTCCTGCTTCACCATGTCCTTCAAGCCAACACTCCCAAACCTCTAAGGGAGATTCTTGGCCCTAAACCACCAGTGCTCCTCGATAAATGGAGGTATATTCAACTACGGCACTTCCTCGGCTCCCTTCAGCAGCCTCTGAGGGGGCTACAGGACCTGAACGGCATTGAGGAAATACTATATCCAACAGACCCACCTGAACACTGTATTTCACTTTTTTACAAAGCGCTCATCAAGTTACAGGACGATGAACACCCTTCCTTCCTTGCGAAATGGGAGGCAGACCTAGACTCCTACCTCTCAGACAACCAAAAGGATAAAGTGTTGCAGCTGGTCCACGTCTCCTCAATAGCGTCAAAAATGACCGAGGTCAATTATAAATTACTAACTAGATGGCACTACACCCCATCAAAGCTCCATCAGATGTTCCCCGCCAATTCCCCGTTGTGTTGGAGGAATTGTGGGAACAAAGCAACTCATGCCCACATTTGGTGGTCGTGCCCACTTATCCGCCCCTTCTGGGCCAAGGTCATCCACACTATATACCAGATTTCCAACGTCAACCTCCCCTCCGAACCCTGGATCATCCTCTTCCACGCAACCAAGGAACCTATTGGAAAGTACAAACGATCTATAGTCCCTCACCTACTTAACACAGCCAAGGCATTAATACCTGCACTGTGGGGCCAGCCAGAGACTCCGTCATTGAAAATATGGTTTCAAAAAATATCGGAAGTTGCCCTCATGGAAGACATCACACACCGGGACAGGAACACCTCGGAGCGTCACAACTTGACATGGTCCCAGTGGACGGACTTTAAAACCACCACAGCCTATAAGGAGATAATTGCTCAATGAGCTCTGGATCCGATCTCTCTTTTTCCTTAAGGACCAGGCCTCATACACCCTAAGTGGCCCCCTGAGACAAACACCCAAATGTATGCATACACCCCTTCTTTCTGTAATAGTACAGTTTAAGATTTCTCTGTATGAAGGTTACATGCACGCCGACCACCCCCCCCTTCTTTCCCCCCCTCTTCTCTCCATCTTTCCTCCCTACGTTTCCTCTCTCTCTCCTCCTGTTCTTCTTAGACACTCTAGAATACATATGCCTAGACTATGCACTTCTTTCGTGATATATGACCACTGACCACCATTGTAGACGGTATGGCCAAAGGTTTACGTTTTTGCTTGTCGGACTAGAAGTATAAGGTGCTAAAACTGACCCGGCAGTTTATAATGGGGCTACCAATGGCCGATATATGCTTTGAACGCTGTCTGAAATTACTCTTGAACTGGCCACAATTGTTGCATGGTCTGCTCTGAAGGTTTATACTGTTTGTTTGTCTTGTATTTCTTCAATAAACATTTATTAAACAAAAAAATGTACTGTGTGTGTGTGTATGTGTATATATATATATATATATATATATATATATATATATATATATATATATTAGAAATATAATATATATATATATATATATATTAGAAATATAATATATATATATATAGAAATAATAGTATGAAAATAAAACAGTCCAATCACTGGATCATTAAAATACTAAAAACGGCACTGTTTTCATACTATTGTTTATATTTTTGTATCCTCTTTTTTTTTTTTTTTTTATTCTCTTTATTAATTTTAAGAAGAATTACAAAAACAGAGCCTTGGGGCATTCCCCGGCTTAAAAAGTACCACGTAAAATGGTACCTAACAACAGGTTATCTGCCTAAAAAACAGTGCTGTTAACGACAGAAAAAAAACAAAAAAAACAATAAGAAACAAACAATAGAACATCACTGCTCAGCCACTCCATTTAGAGAAAATATGAAAGGAGAATGTGCGTATCCTCCTTTTTTAACAACTGCTTAGTAACTTTTTAATATTTTGGATATTATATTTTAAAGTATCATATTTATTTCCTTTAGTGTATGCACTGCTTATAGAGCTGTGGGATTGATCTGGCGCTGAGTGGACCCCTCTCTCTCTCTCTCTCTCTATAGCTATATATATATATATATCTTTTATGTATGTATGTATAAAAATAGTGAACCTTTGTGCCCAACATGGAAAATGTGGTTCATGTTTCATTTGCAGCCTCAAGAGCCCCATTTAAGTGCACAATATAATATAATTACTGCCTGTCCGCTCTTACAAGCAGGGAGGGTCACTTTGTTCAGCCATAAAACAGCGCATACAGCAAGCAATGCCGCCTGTCATACAGCAGATGTATAATCCCCCGAGGAGTTCCCTTTTTATGGTACGGTGACATTTGGCAACGGTACATGACGATCATCAGCCTCTGCTAGAAGCAATAAAACCTTAAAAATTTCCTCTCGTAAACGCGAGCATGACTGACAGCGCATTTATTTCTCTATTGTGAGACAGTCGTTGTTTTTTGTGACCTTGTTACTTCTAAAAAAGGGAACTGAGGTGTAAAATAGGGGCTTATTTAAAGTGCACTCATATTTGAAATGCCAGTGTACCATTATGGTATTTTTTTCTGTAACATCTACAGTATGTAGTGCATTCTTTAGTTTCTTAGTGATAATGAATGACTTTTCTACTTTTTGGTGAGTCTTCATTTGTTATGTCTGGGTTGGTTTTTATGCTTGCTATGAGCTAGCAGTGAACACATAGGGAAGGGGGCACCATATGCAGGTAGTTCTAAAAAAAGCAGTAAAGGAAGCGTTATGTTGCCCTCATTGCCAGTTTTAACACCTATAAACCACCCCACTGCACTGCACCCATGTGCATTGCATGCAGGGAGGCCTCGTTCAGCTGAATAGGTCATGTTCGGTGGGTGGCACTGCCTGCCAAGCATGAATGGGGTGTTGCTTCTGCCAAACTGGGATGCCAAGTATCAGGACTGTGGCATATGTACACCCCTGTTCACTGCCTTTGCAGCTTAAGAGGGAGCAGCTCAGTCATGTGTTTTTACTGCCCCCCCCACCCCCACCCCACAACCATAAGTTTAAATAAGGCCTAAAATTGCCCATACAAGTAACAATCTAATTTTACAACCATTGCATAATCTCCATGTACAATAAATTTTAAATTTACCACCAACTAAATAGTGCGAGGAACTACCTGAATTATCTATCCAAAGGATATCAAGACACATAGATCCTTACACTACACAGTTGTTGTTAAACAATATGTTATCCCAACATTTCATATTCCTGATGCAGTATGTGCCTGATGTACCATATATACTTGTATACAAAAGTATCCTGTTCTCTTTGCATTGTTTCCTTTGTGTGAATTCCCTGGTGTTCCTGCCAGTCCTTCTGCTTTCCAATAAAAACTGACCACACTAGGTATGACATTGGTCTTCCCAGGGAATGGCTGGCGGGGGGGGGGCGTGTCAGCACAAGCCTGATCATTGAAAGACAGCAGGTGAAGATTACAGCACAGCTAGCGAACTGATCATGCTTTGCTGTAAACTTCACCTGCTGTCTTTCAATGATCAGGCTTGTGCTGACACGCCCCCCCCCCCCAGCCATTCACTGGGAAGACCAATGTACTGCTGTTTCTCCTCCCCCAGATCTCTAAGCTCCTTATGCAGCTGAAAACAGAGGATGTGATCACTTATACACAAGTGTTTTGCCTTTCATTTCTATCTTAAACTGAATGGATTGTTTTACAAGGTGAGAATTCACATATACTTCAAATTTTATAGGAGGTAGTACAATCTGATTGTAATGTGCATGGCCTACCCAGAGAGAAGCAGTGCTTTTAGGGAAGGGTTTGTTAATTTCAGAAATAGAAAGGGTAGGAGGAGCGGTGCTAAGGAGGTGGGGAAAGGTAAAGGAAGGTCCCTCAGGCTGGGGATGGGGTCAAGTTAGAAGCTAGTTTGAGAGGCCTAGACTGGTCAATGCAGAGTAGGGAATGCATAGGACCACCATGGGGGCCCCCATACTTTGAGGAATTTGGCATGGGAGTCGTGGAGGATACTGGACATTTTTTTTATGGATCATGAGGGACAACAAGGGGTTATGTTTTTAACATTTTTTTAAGCTTGAATAACCAAAACAAATTTAGCAGTGTCAGTAAGCATTAGGGATGAGCCCGATGTTCAAGTCGAACATAAAAATGAAATATTCCTTTAAACTTCGTGCCTGGGGGGTGTCTATAGTATGCCTGTAAATTGTCGCATCTTTCCTGTGTTTAGAACAGTACCACAGCAAAATGACATTTCTAATGGAAAAAATGTCATTTAAAACTGATCGCGGCTGTAATGAATTGTCGGGTCTCAGCAAAATAGATACAGATAATTGAAAAAAAGAGCATGGGATCCTCCCCCCCTCCATTACCAGGCCCTTTGGTTCTGGTATGAATATTAAGGGGTGTGACGAAACGTCCCTACACTCCTCTTGAGTGCTTTTGTCATATCCCACTTCCTCCCAGTCTGAATATAGATCTCAGATATTCCAACCGCTCCCAAGCACCAAACGAGACGAGACTTGCTTAGTGCTAAAATGGACTGATTTATTAGAACCAAAATGACAGTATTTATAATAAAGTAGAAGAGGAGATCCCCCCTCCTGCTCATATTACTCTAACAATACACCTGTAATAAATTAACATAAACTAATTAACTAATCCTTTTAAGCAGCCGATGTGAATCTGTGCCCATCAGGATTTCACTACAGGTCAGACTTGTTGTCACCGAGCTTCACACATGTTAGATGCTAATATCATCAACTCCAGCCACCTGTCTGTTGTCTTGTATAATGCAAATGAGGCTAGTCTGTCTTGACACAGATTCTAAAGAGTATTTCACCTATTGTTGTATGTGCTAATTAACCCTTCAATTGAATCTGACTAGCACAGATTATAGTGGGGTTCTCCTTCACCCTGTGCCCCTTAAAATCCAGGGCCCATAATCGGTTGGCAAGAGGCTCGCATTTAGTCCTCTCCAAAAGCATGTGTCCCAGCTAGGTCTGTCACAAGGGGAACCCCGAATCAAAATTGAAAAAAAAAAATTGTGTGGGGTCCCCCAAAAATCCATACCCAGGCCCTTGGGTCTGATATGGAAATTAAGGAGAACCCTGCTCCAAAGTTAAAAAAAATGGCGTAGGGGTCCCCCCCAAAATCCATACCAGACCCTTATCCGAGCACGCAACCTGGCAGGCCGCAGGAAAAGAGGGGGGGACGAGTGAACGCCCCCCCCCCTCCTGAACCGCACCAGGCCACATGCCCGCAACATGGGACTTTAACAGTATTTGTGTGTTCTACCAAATTTTTTGCCTGTTCACATGTTAAAGTCCCATGTTGCGGAAAACTCCCTATCTTGGAGACACAACAAAGTGAGGGGAATCCCCCTTTTAGACAATTGTAGCTAAAATGGGTGTCCCTCTTGGTGTCCCATTCATCTTGTGACATTGGTCACCGGGACAAACCAAAAAATATTAAAGGGTTAGTCCACTTTTAAAACAATACTCTATGCAATTCATGAACAATATTCCATCATTTTAAACAAATCCCATTTAAAAAATATCTATTTATGTTCCTTCCATATCTGTAGGCAATTTGTAAATGGATTGAGGAGTGCCACAAACATTTCAATATTTTTCACAGCTCTGTTCTTTTCTCTAGGACAGACCAGGTGTTAGGACGAGTACCTCCTAGCAGTACAGGAAGGAGGGCCGTCCTTCTTTCAAGACCTGTGGGAGAGACTGCGTTGTGCTCACCTCTGAGCAGATGAGCTCAGCCCCTGCAGCAGGAGAGAGAGCATTGCATCTGCTGAGGTCATCTGCGGCAACATAGCACTGCGCATGTGCGGGGCTCAGAAGGATGGCTCTTACTCCTATACCACTAGGGGGCGTTTGTCAGTGCCTGTGTTCTGCCAAAATAGCCAACTCACCAAAATCTCCAACCACGTCACTTACGGTCACTCTCCAGCAGCAGTAATTGCAGATTTCAATGACTTAGCCATTTTCACAGAACTCGGCAGTGTATACAATGCGGTACATAATATAATAAGTGGACATCGTTAGTCCACCCGCTAGTAACCAACAATATGGCCGCCTCCGTGGCGGTGACAACTTTTTAACTCCTTAGCCGGTGTTCTGTGAAAACAGCCAAGTCGTCAAAATCTGCAATTACTGCTGCTGGAGAGTCACCGGAAGTGATGTGGCTGTAGATTTTGGCAAGTTGGCTGTTTTGACAGAACACCGGCCAAATCAGTGGTGCTGGGACAGTCACATACAACTGTGTGTACACAAAGGGCGGGATGCTCATCATGACCTAATATGGCCACTGACAGTTTCCTTCCGGGTTCGGCTGAACACGTCTTTGGACCAAACCAAAGCTCATCCCCAATTGTCACCATTGCCTGGGGGACAAAGCAAACATGGGCAGGGTCTGCATCAAGTCCTGGAAGTCTTGGCTTTACAGACACTTTAATGATGAATAAATATCAGGCCTTTTATTACTGTAGGAACTGTTCCCCCCCCATGTGTATTGAAAAAAGAAAAAAACAAAAACCAAAACTTGGAGCTTGACAGATTACATGTATGAGGGTACCTCCATCAATAATGGTAGGGTGTACAGAAAACAAATCTACCACACAAAAAGAAAAGAAAATATACCTGCACACCCATGGGTTATCTCCTCAGAATTTATTATGGAAAATTGCATCAATATACAGCTCTCAAGCAAAAATCCCTCTTCCCTCACATACAGTCCCACGTCCCCCCCAAAAATATTTTACTGTAGGAACTGTTGCCCCCATGTGTATTGTCCTGGCTTGGCGATATGGGTGACTGCAATAGCCAGCAGTTGCTAAAGGTTGCAGTGCTGGATAGTGGAGTACTAGGCAGATTATCGTATTTTATGTCTGCTGAATCTATAAGAGGCTCTCTGCAGTGCTAAGCCACAGAGGAGCGTTAATAATGCAAAGAGCAACGTACGCTCGTCATTCCTTGTTCAGACAACTCCTTGATCATGCATGTTTGATTGATATAACGTACTGCACTACACATATTACAATTGCTTCTTGCCCGGCTATATTTAAGGTGGACATCAGGCAAAATTTAAAGTGAAGCCTTGATATTCATATAGGGGGCACGGCCTACCATTCCCCTTATAATCCAGGCATTTACACTCACCAGACACTTTATTAGGTACACCTTGCTAGTACCGGGTTGGACCCCCTTTTGCCTTCAGAACTACCTTCATTCTTCATGGCAAAGATTCAAAAAGGTGTTGGAAACATTCCTCAGAGATTTTGGTCCATATTGACATGATGGCATCACGTAGTTGCTGCAGATTTGTCGGCTTCACATCCATGATGCGTATCTCCTGTTCCACCACATCACAAAGGTTCTCTATTGGATTGAGATCTGGTGAGTGTGGAGGCCATTGGAGTACAGAAACCTCATTGTCATGTTCAAGAATCCAGTGGTGAGATGATTGGAGCTTTGTGACATGGTGCATTATACTGCTGGAAGGAGCCATCAGAAGATGGGTACAATGTAGTCATAAAGGGATGGACATGGTCAGCAACAATACTCAGGTAGACTGTGGCATTTAAACGATGCTCAATTGGTACCAAGGGGCCCAAAGTGTGCCAAGAAAATATCCCCCACACCATTACACCACCATCAGCCTGAACCGTTGATACAAGGCAGGATGGATCCATGCTTTGATGTTGTATACGCCAAATTCTGACCTTACCATCTGAATGTCGCAGCTGAAATGGAGACTCATCAGACCAGGCAATGTTTTTCCAATCTTCTATTGTCCAATATTGGTGAGCCTGTGTGAATTGTAGCCTCAGTTTCTTGTTCTTAGCTGACAGGAGTGGTACCCGGTGTGGTCTTCTGCTGCTGTAGGTTTGAGGTGTTGTGCTTTCTGAGAGGGTATTCTGCTTACCTTGGTTGTAACGAGTGGTTATTTGAGTTACTGTTGTCTTTCTATCATCTTGAACCTTCTGCCCATTCTCCTCTGACATCAACAAGGCATTTTCCTCTAAACAACTGCCACTTACTGGATATTTTCTCTTTTCCGGACCATTCTCTATAAGCCCAAGAAATGGTTGTGTGTGAAAAATCCCAGTAGATCAGCAGTTTTTGAAATACTCAAACCAGCCAATCTGGCATTAACAACCATGCCACATTCAAAGTCACTCAAATCCCCTTTCTTCCCCAGTCTGATGCTCGGTTTGAGCTTCAGCAAGTTGTCTTCACCACATCCAGATGCCTAAATGAATTGAGTTGCTGCTACGTGATTGGCTGTCAGCAATTTGTGTTACCAAGCAATTGAACACGGTTACCTAATAAATTGGCCAGTGACAATATGTCTCTGGCTAGTCCACACCCTCCCTTTTGTCTGTAATCTGGTGATCTTAGAACACACCTGCATATGATGCTGCCTCACATACAGAAAGTTTTATATAAAAAATATGCTTGAAATATTATTTATCACAACCACCAATCATTCAATCTGCCTTGGACCCTTGAATGTGATTCATGCTCACTTCATGAAATACACTTCTATTTTTCTCCAACTGGTCCTGTGAGGTGGTCTCTGTGCTGTAGTTGCAGTAAACAACAGAGAACGTGTATTAAAGTAATCTGGGTAAATGTTCTGATTTTAGCACAGCTGCAGTGTGCGAATTTAGTTAAGCTTTAAAGCTGAAGTTTAGTCTGCCTAAATGTTGCCTTCCCCGGGTTCCTTCTCTACCCCCTTCATCAACATGTTAAAGACATTTTTAGATAAAACCTTTCCATTTTTTTTACATCCCTGGGTCTCTGTGCTTCTCTATGCAATGCAGGCCGACCCTGGCGGATGGGAGGGGCTTGCAGGGTGCGGCACATAGTTTCCCAAAAACATCACAGCACCCTGTCTCAGGACTCCTCTTAAAGTGGTTGTAAACACTGTACTGTATCTGTAATGTTTACTTATCTCTCTCCGAAGCTCTAAGTGTCGTTGCTCTCTGGTGCTTCTTTCCTCTGTTATCAGCATGAATCACTTCTGACAAGTTATCCCAACACATGAGATAAAAAGGTGATGGGGGGAGAGCTCAGCACACAGCTCATCTGTTCACAACACAGCTCTATATTCTTCCTTCATTCCTGTGTCATGTGTGAAGGGGGCGTGTCCCCTTCCTCCAATCAGCTCTCACACAGTGTACAAGAGCTCTAACTGCAGCTTCCCGCCTTCTCCTCTGTGCTACTGACAAATGAAGAAGGACTTTTTCTAAATTCTGCACTTTTGAAGGGATGGGGAAAAGAGAAGACCGCAGATAAACAAGGAAAACTTATGAAGGGGGATTTGTTTCATCTGTGTATTATCTCGGGCCAGTCACTACACTGGGTATATGTGAGGGTTTACAACCACTTTAAGAGTCCTCATCTCTGATGCCAGCAGTGGGTCGGCTTTTGGGAGGAGTTATGGAAATATCAAAATGCCTTCATATGCGGGTTTCCATCTGGGGAAGTGGGCACTCCAAGACAGACTGTATTTCCATAGAGTTCCTTAGGTAATGGATGCCGAGCCTCCATGATTGAAAGAATGGAAATTCAATGAAGGAAAGTGGTGAACCAGGAAGAGTCAGGCTGGGGAGGAAAAGGGCTAGATCTTTCTCACCTTGTTTACAACAAAGGAACCCAGTGGCATCGCTAGGGGTGGCTTCTGGGGCTTTAGCCCCGAGTCTCTAGGGTGACCAGGGCAGGTCCTGAGGCAGAGGGGGGGGGCGGCGTCACCCGCTGTGTCAGCTTTAATTTGAATCACCGGCCACAAATTCCTGCCTGCTAGTATGGCTCATTTGACAGACAGCGCACTTGTCCAATGCTGGGACATGTGCTGCCTATCTTAGGTGGGAGCCGATCCAGAAGGCGGGACTTATCTGAGGGCGGGCACCTTGCGATTCAAATTAAAGCTGACACAGCGGGAGATGTTGGCCTGTGTGATGATCTGGCCGGCTCTCTTCTTCCTCTCCTCTCTGACCTCCGGCACAGGTGAGGGCAATGTGGGCATTGGTTAGGCTGAATTCCTGGGCACAGATGAGGACAATGTGGGCACTGGTGAAGACAATGTGGGCATTGGTGAGGCTGAATTTCTGGGCACAGGTAAGGCTGCATTCCTGGGCAGAGGTGAGACTGAGATGTGGGCACAGGTGAGGCTGCATTCCTGGGCACAGGTGAGGCTGCGTTGCTGGGCGCAGGTGAGGCTGCATTGCTGGGCACGGGTGAGGCTGAGATGTGGGCACAGGTGAAGCTGCATTGCTGGGCACAGGTGAGGCTGCATGCTGGGCACAGGTGAGGCTGCATTGCTGAGCACAGGTGAGGCTGAGATGTGGGCACAGGTGAGGCTGCATTGCTGGGCACAGGTGAGGCTGCATTGCTGGGTACAGGTGAGGCTGCATATCTGGGCACAGGTGAGGCTGCATTCCTGGGAACAGGTGAGTCTGAGATGTGGGCACAGGTGAGGCTGCATTGCTGGGAACAGGTGAGGCTGCATTGCTGGGCACAGGTGAGGCTGCATTGCTGGGCAGAGGTGAGGCTGCATTCCTGGGCACAGGTGAGGCTGAGATGTGGGCACAGTGAGGCTGCATTGCTGGCCACAGGTGAGTCTGAGATGTGGGCTCAGGTAAAACGGCTGCATTGCTGGGCACAGGTGAGGCTGCATTGCTGGGCACTAGTGAGGCTACATTGCTGGGCACTAGTGAGGCTGCATTGCTGGGCACAGGTGAAGCTGCATTGCTGGGCACAGGTGAGGCTGCATTGCTGGGCACTGGTGAGGCTTATATGTGGGCACAGGAGAGGCTGCATTCCTGGGCACGGGTGAGGCTGCATTCCTGGGCACAGGTGAGGCTGCATTCCCAGGCATAGGTTAAGGTGCATTGCTGGGCACAGGTGAGGCTGCATTGATGTTGCACAGGTGAGGCTGCATTCCTGGGCACTGGTAAAGCTGCATTGCTGAGTACTGGTGAGGCTGCATAGATGGGCACAGCTGAGCCCTGCATTCTTTATGTAGCGCACTCCTGAGCCCTGGGGCTCTCTGGGGACCCTGATGCAAGGGGGGATCCGCACACAAATGTAACTATATTTTATATATATGTACTTACAGTATCTCATAAAAGTGAGTACACCCCTCACATTTTTGTAAATATTTTATTATATCTTTTTATGAGACAACACTGAAGAAATTACACTTTGCTACAATGTAAAGTAGTGAGTTTACAGCTTGTATAACAATGTAAATTTGCTGTCCCCTCAAAATAACCCAACACACCTAAGTGAAAATGTCCAAATTGGGCCCAAAGTGTCAACATTTTGTGTGGCCACCATTATTTACCGGGACTGCCTTAACCCTCTTGGGCATGGAGTTCACCAGAGCTTCACAGGTTGCCACTGGAGTCCTCTTCCACTCCTCCATGACAACATCACAGAGCTGGTGGATGTTTGAGACCTTGCGCTCCTTCACCTTACGTTTGAGGATGCCCCACAGATGCTCAATAGGGTTTAGGTCTGGAGACATGCTTGGCCAGGCCATCACCTTTACCCTCAGCTTCTTTAGCAAGGCAGCGTGGAGGTGTGTTTGGGGTCGTTATCGTGTTGGAATACTACCCAGTCTCCAAAGGGGGGGGGGGATCATGCTCTGCTTCAGTATGTCACAGTACATGTTGGCATTCATGGTTCCCTCAATGAACTGTAGCTCCCCAGTGCTGGCAGCACTCATGCAGCCCCAGACCATGACACTCCCACCACCATGCTTGACTGTAGGCAAGACACACTTATCTTTGTACTCCTCACCTGGTTGCTGCCACACACACTTGACACCATCTGAACCAAATAAGTTTATCTTGGTCTCATCTGACCACAGGACTACTGGTTCCAGTAATCCATGTCCTTAGTCTGCTTTTCTTCAGAAAACTGTTTGCGGACTTCCTTGTGCATCATCTTTAGAAGAGGCTTCCTTCTGGGACGACAGCCATGCAGACCAATTTGATGCAGTGTGCGGCGTATGGTCTGAGCACTGACAGGCTGACCCCCCCACCCCTTCAACCTCTGCAGCAATGCTGGCAGCACTCATACGTCTATTTCCCAAAGACAATCTCTGGATATGACACTGAGCACGTGCACTCAACTTCTTTGGCTGACTATGGCGAGGCCTGTTCTGAGTGGAACCCATCCTGTTAAACCGCTGTATGGTCTTGGCCACCGTGCTGCAGCTCAGTTGCAGGGTCTTGGCAATTTTCTTATAGCCTAGGCCATCTTTATGTAGACCAACAATTCTTTTTTTTCAGATCCTCAGAGTTCTTTGCCATGAGGTGCCAGTTTGAACTTCCAGACCAGTATGAGAGAGCGAGAGCGATAATACCAAATTTAACACACCTGCTCCTTATTCACACCTGAGACCTTGTAACACTAACGAGTCACATGACACCGGGAAGGGAAAATGGCTAATTGGGCCCAAATAATGATGGCCATACAATGTATTGACACTTTGGGACCAATTTGGACATTTTCACTTAGGGGTGTACTCACTTTTGTTGCCAGCGTTTTAGACATTAATGGCTGTGTGTTGAGTTATTTTGAGGGGACAGCAAATTTACATGGTTATACAAGCTGTACACTCACTACTTTACATTGTAGCAAAGTATAATTTCTTCAGTGTTGTCACATGAAAAGATATAATAAAATATTTACAAAAATGTGAGGGGTGTACTCACTTTTATGAGATACTGTATGTACATACAAATGTACATACATGTGTATGCCCACCCAAGCGTATGACTTTCTTTACTTCGCTGCTATGAGCTCTAGCCCCAGACCTTTTGTACACACAGCAATGCCCCTGGAGGAACCCTTGAAATTTAATTTTAGGTCTCATGGAAGCTCTACTAAAATGAACTAACCAGGGGTCAGTGAGAATATTGCCTCTTTGTCAATAGGAATAATTCTCCTCTTATAAAGGTGTTCAGAATGCCACCCTTACAGAAAGATCTGCCAAGTGGTGTCGGATGGGAGGGCAATCAGCCACAGTACATGGAGTCCCTAGCAACCTCTGCAGGAACCTTTTGGGTTAGATGGAACCATGAGTATAAATGGAACTCACTCAATCTCAACCGCAGTGTTGGAAGATATATGAGTGGAGTGTCGTGCTGAAGTTTATAACGTCCAATACAAATCCATACGATCAAAAAGCCCGCACTCGAAAGCTTCTTTGTTATGAGACTATTCGAGCACTTACAGCAAATGCAACATCATGAAATGCAGCATTTGCTCAAATAGTCTCATAACAAAGAAGCTTTCGTGTTGCGGCCTTTTTGATCTTATGGATTAGATGGAACCATGGCTGAGAATGGTTGTTCTGAATCAGTGGTCTCCAAACTACGGCCCATGAGCCAGGTCAGATTTGGCCATTTGATCCCTCTTATATGGCCCTTGGGCCACTATTTCTCCCACCAATATGAGGTACTATTCTATTTTCCACAGACACCAATGATGGGACATTATTCCTCCCACTTATACCAGCAAGGGGCAGTATTCCTCCAGCTGATACCAAAGATAGGGGATTATTCCTCCTCCTACTGACCACAGGCACTATTTCATTTTTTTTACTCCTTCTGACCACCAAGTTTGAGGCATTATTTAGTGCCACTGGCCCTGAGGCATTCTCTCCTAATGTCTGGACAATGGCCCATTGTTTTAAAAGTTTGGAGACTCCTTTTTTTTTTCTAAGTCCGCGATGGTGCAAAAACCTAAATGGAAAAAAACCTATAAGTGAACAGAAAATGTGCATGTACAAACACACACTAAAACACCTGCTCTAAAAGGCACAGTGCAGAGGGAAAGCAATTTAGTGACTGTGACCATGTGCTTTTTCACACTGTGGGGGTCCCACACTAAAGTGTTAGTAAGAGCACCCCTAGGGTGACCACTCCCAGGGGGCACAGACACCGCAGACCTTCTGCCTTCCCAGCCCTTGGCCAGACAAGGTAGAACGTTCAAATCAGGGGGTAATGGGCTCTTCCAGGCTTTCTGGGGGAATTACTCCCGTGCCCCAGCTGCCGGTGGGCACCCCGGTTTCTGTTTCAGATGGTACTAACCTTTCAAGCCCCCCTCACTCTAGCAGAGATTCATAGCCACCACTCCAACCTTGGTCAGGTCAGAATGACAGCACAGAACCTCCACTAGATTACTGATAAGAACAGATACTACACTTGATCTTAGCCGAAAGGCAGAGAAGCGATTTTGGAGTTTGGAGACCCCTGGTCTAGTTGATGCTAGATATCCTCTAGCCAAGAAAATGAGGCGGACTCTATCTGACTTGCTGCAGCTTGGAATGCACACTATGAGAAGCTTGCAGTGTACAGCAAAATCAGAGTAAGCATATTCAGTTCAGGAGAAGAGCCTGTGCAATTATGCAAGACTGAAGGTAAGGCTGTGGTTCAATTCTAAGCAAACCTGGTACCAATGGTGGACAAGTGAAAAGTGAACCCCCAGCATAATATATCATGGTCTAGCTGCCTAAGTAATATTACCTAAGTAATATGCAGAACATCCCTCAAAAAAATATATATGTTTAGTGAGAATTTTACGATGATACACAGTCTACTCTTCCCGAAAACAAATTTGTTTAGCAATGCAACCTGCATACTGATCCGCTGTACTGAAAATCTGAAGATAAGTCCGGTGGGGAGATTTTGGAATAGTTCCTGCCAGTCCTATCACATCCCAAAGGTGTTGTGGCACAGACAGTGTAGGCATGTGAATGGAACAAAGACCCTACTGAGGTGTGTGGCGAGGGGGCTGATTCAGAGCACTCTAGGATAAGTCAGACAAAGCGGGGGTATGTACGCTTTTCTAGGAAGAGGCACTGGTGGTGAGTAATCGAGACACTGTGCTTGGAAAGAAACTATAGCAACCTGCTCTTTGCATCATTACCAACCCTGCAGGGCTGACTACGTATTCATGACTGTGCGTGTGTGTTTCATCATAGATGTGCAGGATGCCAGAAACCAGACAATTCTCAATAGGAATTCAGAGCTGACAAAGTTCATGCAGAAATGACAATGTTCTGGCACCCACTGCAACTTCACCATTGTGCCTTCCAAGCAATACATAAGCAACAAGCATTAATCAGCCCCATACTGTGATAGAAAAGAATGGTTACAATGCAATAATGTTAAAGTATATGTAAACACTAACAATGATCTTTTCTTATTTGCTACCTTTTTTGTTTTGTAAGGCCCCTTTCACACGGAAGGCCCGTTCAGATCCGCCTGTCAGTTTTGACGGCGGATCTGAACGGGCGCTCCATGTTACTCTATGGAGCGTCGGATGTCAGCGGAGACATGTCCGCTGACATCCGATCCGGTCCGATCCGCCAAAAGCAGACGTATGGACCACACGTCCAGATCCGTCGGATCGGGTGAGATCGGGTGAGATCGGGTGAAAACGGACACACTGTCTGTTTTCATCCGATCTCTCCATAGAGATCAGCGGCGCTCGCAAGCCCCTCCCCGCTCAGTGAGCGGAGAGAGGCTTGTCATCCGCCGGCTCAGCGGAGATCAACGGACAGATCTCCCGCTGAGCCGGCGGACAGAGGCGGGCTCCGTGCAAGCGGAGTCCGCCTCGTCTGAAAGGGGCCTAAAGCTGGAATCTGGGATAAGCAAATAGTCTAAATACACAAGACGTGTATTTTACCTTCATGTGCTTTGTGTATTTCTTCCAGATCTGTGCAGTAATCCAGTGTGAAACTTTACCTCTGTGCAGGAGCTTCCTGTAATACAGACCAGTCACTGCTGATCTCTCTCCTTGTGCACAGTGACTGGTCTGGTTTCCTCCCATCCTATAGTTTTCTGCCACTGCTACTTTTACAAGACAATATCCATGTTTGGTGCACACAAAGTAGACTAACCTCCTCCCACCTGGCCACTGTACATAAACGGCTGGGTTGGCCTTTCCTCGTTCAATCTCAGAACGAGTGCCCGCAGTGCAGCTGCAGGGTGATCCTGTGATGGCTGTGATCACAGGACACAGCCAAGACAGGATCGGGATATGGGCACTGTGATTGGCCCTCACAATCACGTGACGGCTGTGTTCAATCACAGCCTTTCAACGTGTAAAAAGAGACACGTGTCTCTGTGACAGTTCTCCCCGCTGAGCTCAATAGGAGCTCAGTGCGGGGGGCAGGGGTATCTGCAAGGTCTGTGACAGCTCTCTGTGTAAGGATAATTTTACACAGAGAGCTGTCACAGATCCCCCCACACACAGTACATCAAGCAATACTGTCCCTGTCCCTATACACATCTGTTACAGTGCCCCCATAAAACATCTGTACCAGGCACAAACATCTGTCTGTCCCCATCACATCTGTACCAGTGCACAAAACATCTGTCTGTCCCCATCACATCTGTACCAGTGCACAAAACATCTGTCTGTCCCCATCACATCTGTACCAGTGCACAAAACATCTGTCTGTCCCCATCACATCTGTACCAGTGCACAAAACATCTGTCTGTCCCCATCACGTCTGTACCAGTGCACAAAACATCTGCCTGTCCCCATCACATCTGTACCAGTGCACAAATCATCTGTCTGTCCCCATCACATCTGTACCAGTGCACAAATCATCTGCCTGTCCCCATCACATCTGTACCACTGCACAATACATCTGCAATCGTGTGTCATTAACAAAAGAACACTGCTCTAGGCAGACATCTCATAATGCATCCCACTTGCTGGTGGAAACAGGTGCTGGCTCTGCATGTAGGAATGAAATCAAAGAAAAGACCGGACGGCCTGTTGACACCTTTATTGAAGATGGTTTAAACATTCTTCTGGTACAAAGACATCAGAGGCACGGGATCAATAAAAATCTGACGTTTCACACCACTATGGGGTGCTTAGTCATAGTGTACCATTGTGACATCAACATCTGTCAGTGTCCGCTGGTGGCTGATCAACATCTGTCAGTGTACCAGTGTTCCACCAATAAATAAATAAAACATTTAACGCACCCCCAACCCCCCGTGCTTGCGTGCAAATGCAAAAGCACACGTTTGTCCCATACGTATACGTAAACAGCAATCACACCATACATGTGATGTATCGTCTCAAACGTCAGAGCGAGAACAAAAATTCTAGCACCAGACCTCCTGTGTGACTCTAAACTGGTAAACAATAAAGGCTTATAAAACATCACCTATGGAGATTTTCAAAAGCTAATGCTATCCCATTGAACAGTACATGTAAATAAAGGCATATGTAAGCTCTGTATTGCTCCCTCTTCCATGTCCTAATTCGTAAAGCAATCCCTAAATAGCAGCTGTGAAAACTGTGTAAATACCAAATTCTTACAGTTTGATTAACATTACAGCCCAGCAGTTTTGCTGATTTTATATTATCTGAAAAGAATCTGACACGAGTTGTATTCCCCAATAAACTAACAAGTCTGAACTCTTTCTATTGAAAGTGAAAGCCCCTTTTAAAGGTAATGTCAGGATAAAGTCATTAGAGATGTCTCTGCTACAAGAGAAGTATGGCCAAAACTTTTCAGTCCATCCAGCTCTTCTGAGCCACAGAAGTGGTGATGCAGAATCAGCTGACAGTGAACTAAAACCCACTGTCAGCTGAAGTCACAGTGCTGCTTCAGGCAATAATGTTGGGATTTACCCAGATACCTGATCGGCAGCTGCCTCAGCCTCTCAGCATGTGGCTCTTGTCCTAAACCAGCCACTCCCACCCTCTCCCTAGCCTGGTGTTCCAGTGAACACTGCTGGGGCAGAGTGGAGAGTGGTGACTGATAGTTAACGCTCTCCGCTCAAAATGGATTGAGAACTGAGCAATCAGTGGTTATGTGATCACTCAGTACTCGGCCTTTGAGCCAGCGGGGGACAGCTTCAGCATCACAGCCATGCTGCAGCATAGAGGTGAGTATGTAAGTTTTTTTTTTTTTTAACCCCACACTTCTCCTTTAACTTCTTATATCAAGTTGCAAATGCTGGGGCTTTCGTTTTCACTGAGAACCCACGATTTGCAGATACAGCGCATAGTTTACTTTAATACCAGCCCATGCAACATCCTATACTTGCCTTCCATTTGCTCCTGCACTGTTGGAAGTGAAAATAAATACTCAATGCATTTAGGTATAGGCTTGGGAATGAAGGTCATTTAAAGCGGTGTTCCGGCCGAAATTATACTTTTTAAATAAAAATACCCCTATAATACACAAGTTTAATGTATTCTAGTAAAGTTAGTCTGTAAACTAAGGTCTGTTTTGTTAGTTTTTAGCAGTAGTTTGTTATTTTATAAACTTGCAGCAGGCTGTGGCCATCTTAACTGTGGGCATCTGAAGTCAGACTGTATTTCTTCCTGGATCTCATCCTTAGCAGTGTAATAGGTTTCAGGTCAGGTTTCCATAGCAACGGCAGTGTCAGAGGAAGTTGCTGCCCCTTCCCAGGAGGCATTGCAAACAGGAAATGATGCGATGGGCCACGGCCAGGGAGGAGGAAGTGAAAAATGAATACAGCAGATATACAGTCTGTGCTGAAAAAAAAATAAAAAAAATATCCAATTTGTTTACAGTGCACAGTTTAGTGAGGGATGCTGAAGAGTTGTAAAAGTGGGTGGAACTCCACTTTAAGTACAAGCGGGGACTGGTTTAAAACAGAGCCCGTTTCTTTATTCCACATAAGCAAAGCACGTGTTCACAGACCTGGGACAGGTATGTAGCCATTGAAGTCAGATTCCCCAATCTGCAAATCTGTTTGGGGTCAGTAAACCAGGGATGAGAATAACAACCATATATCTTACATTTTTGAAAACATACCTTCAGTGACAGCTTTCATATTTTTCAGGTATATACAGTCTAATGATACTGCCAAACGAAAGGTCAGAGAGCCCAAACTCTTTTAGTAATGATATTGGTTCACAACAGCTCAACATAAAACAGCCAACGCGTTTCAGGAGCCCAACAGACCCCCCCTTCTTCATGGCTCCAGTTTTGTAAGTAGTAGTAAACAAAGATGGACAATAACAGGGAAAAAATATATTTAAGAGTTACAGGACATCTTAAAACAGCAAAATACAACATGGTGTTTTTTTTTACATTACCCTTTTGCATAACAAAATGAATTTGGATTCTCAAACCTTGTGTTGTATGCTCCCATGAGACTGCATATACACGGATTCTCAGTTCCCTGCCTAAGGGGCATCCCATTTTTTATGGAGAGAGCAGCCCCTCCAGAACCACCATGCCTTGTTATAATCTAGCTGATCCACTGAAATGTCATATCCAGCTTACATATTTATTTATCTGACGTGTTCTCTTTAAGACAGGCCATATTTCATAGTAAATTCACAATTCTGCAAATGTGTATTACTGTTGACTTTAAGGATTTTCAAGCATGCATAGAAAAAATCCTTATGGACTGCAAATGAGCAATAGGGCACAGATCAAAGTATTTCTGTAGAGGAGCTTATTTTCTTCAATTATATGGGATGGATATATATAAGAGGATTTAAAACTTAAGAGGATTCATGCTCCGCTGTGATGTTCACCACTACTACATATTCACTGCAGCCATTGTCTTCTGAAACATTCTTTTTGTTTCCATTGTAAAAAATTAACACTTCCATAGTTACATAGTAGGTGAGGTTGAAAAAAAAGACACAAGTCTGTCAAGTCCAATCTATGTGTGTGATTATATGTCAGAATTACATTGTATATCTCTATATGTTGTGGTCGTTCAGGTGCTTTTCTAATAATTTTTTAAACTATCGATGCTCCCCGCTGATACCACCGCCTGTGGAAGGGAATTCCACATCCTTGAGGCTCTTACAGTAAAGAACCCTCTACGGAGTTTAAGGTTAAACCTCTTTATTTCTAATTTTAATGAGTGACCACGTGTCTTGTTCCTTCCTTACGCGAAACAGTTGTATCCCTATTGTGAGATTTGTAAATTCCAATCCTATCCCCTCTCAAGTGTCTCTTCTCCAGAGAGAATAAGTTCAGTGCTCGCAACCTTTCTTCATAACTAATGTCCTCCAGACCCTTTATTAGCTTTGTTGCCCTTCTTTGTACTTGCTCCATTTCCAGTACATCCTTCCTGAGGACTGGTGCCCAGAACTGGACAGCATACTCCAGGTGCGGCCAGACCAGAGTCTTGTAGAGCGGGAGAATTATCGCTTTATCCCTGGAGTTAATCCCTTTTTTAATGCACGCCAATATTCTGTTTGCTTTGTTAGCAGCAGCTTGGCATTGCATGCCATTGCTGAGGCTGTCATCTACTAGGACCCCCAGGTCCTTTTCCATCCTAGATTCCCCCAGAGGTTCTCCCCCCAGTGTATAGATTGCATTCATATTTTTGCCACCCATTATTTTACATTTTTCTACATTAAACCTCATTTGCCATATAGTTGCCCACCCCATTCATTTGTTCAGATCTTCTTGCAAGGTTTCCACATTCTGCGGAGAAGTTATTGCCCTGCTTAGCTTAGTAACGGCTGCAAATACAGAGATTAAGCTGTTTACCCCATCCTCCAAGTAGTTTATGAACAAATGAAATAGGATTGGTCCCAGCACAGAACCCTGGGGGACCCCACTACCCACCCCTAACCATTCTGAGTACTCCTCATTTATCACCACCCTCTGAACTCACCCTTGTAGCCAGTTTACAATCCATGAACTCACCCTATGGTCCATGCCAACGGTCCGTATTTTGTACCGTAAACATTTATGGGGAACTGTGTCAAATGCTTTTGCAAAATCCAGATATACCACGTCTACGGGCCTTCCTTTATCTAGATAGCAACTTAGTAGATTGGTTTGGCAAGAACGATTCTTCATAAATCCATGCTGATTACTGCTAATGATACCGTTTTCTTTACTAAAATCTTGTATATAGTCCCTTATCATCCCCTCCAAGAGCTTACATACAATTGATGTTAGGCTAACTGGTCTGTAATTCCCAGGGATGTATTTTGGGCCCTTTTTAAATATTGGTGCTACATTGGCTTTTCTCCAATCCGCTGGTACCATTCCAGTCAGTAGACTGTCAGTAAAAGTTAGGAACAATGGTCTGTCAATTACTTGACTGTGTTCCCTAAGTACCCTCGGGTGCAAGCCATCCGGTCCCAGTGATTTATTAATGTTAAGTTTCCCAAGTCTAATTCTAATTCTGTCCTCTGTTAGCCATGAGGGTGCTTCCTGTGATGTGTCACGAGGATAAACATTGCAGTTTTGGTTACTGATTCCCTCGAAGACTGAGGAGAAGAATGAATGCAATACCTTCGCCATCTCCCCATCCTTTGTAACCAGATGTCCTTCCTCATTCTTTATGGGGCCAATATCCTCCCTTTTTTACTGTTTGCTCTCCTCCACTATGTGTCTTTTGTGTTCTATCTTAGCCGACTTAACCACTTCAGCCCCGGACCAATTGGCAGCCAAAGGACCAGGCCCCTTTTTGCGATTCGGCACTGCGTCGCTTTAACTGACAATTGCGTGGTCGTGCAATGTGGCTCCAAAACAAAATTGGCATCCTTTTTTTCCCACAAATAGAGCTTTCTTTTGGTGGTATTTGATCGCCCCTGCGGTTTTTATTTTTTGCGCTATAAACAAAAAAAATAGAGCGACAATTTTGAAAAAAATGCAATATTTTTTGCTATAATAAATATCCCCAAAAAATATATAAAAAAACATATTTTTTCCTCAGTTTAGGCCGATACGTATTCTTCTACATATATTTGGTAAAAAAAAATCACAATTAGCGATTATTGATTGGTTTGCGCAAAAGTTATAGCGTTTATAAAATAGGGGATAGTTTTATAGCATTTTTATTAATATTTTTTTTTTTTACTAGTAATGGTGGCGATCAGCGATTTTTATTGAGAATGCGACATTATGGCGGACACATCGGACATTTTTGACACATTTTTGGGACCATTGTCATTTATACAGCAATCAATGCTATTTAAATGCATTGATTCCTGTATAAATGACAGTTGTAGTGAAAGAGTTAACCACTAGGGGGAGGGGAGGGGTTATGGGCTCTGACGTGTGTGTGTTTTTTTTACATTAGGGGGCAGGGCTGACGTCTGACGTCATTGATCGGCTTTCCCGATGACCGGGAACAGCCAATCAATGACAGCAGAGTAGGAAGCGCGGGGAGAGGTTTGTTTACACAAACCTCTCCCCGTTCTTCAGCTCCGTAACCCGATCGCGGGACACCAGCGGCGGTCGGGTCCGCTGGTCCCGCGGCCAGGGTCACGGAGCTCCCGACCGGGTCGCGAGCACGCCGCTGGCGGCGCGCGCGCGACCCACAGGCAGGCATTTAAAGGGCCACATACAGGTACGTGGTTTTGCCTGCCCGTGCCATTCTGTAGACGTATATCTACATGAGGCGGTCGGGAAGCGGTAATTGCACCCTTACATTTCTTGTTGCATTCTTTATAAAGTTTAAATGCTGATGATGATCCCTCAACCTTATTTTTTGAAGGCCTTCTCTTTTGCTTTTATATGTATTTGTACATTGGCGTTAAGCCATCCAGGACTATTGTTTGCTCTTTTAAATGTATTACCCAATGGGATACACTGGCTAATGCCCTTATTTAATATGCTCTTAAAGCGAACCCATTTCTACACCATGTTCTTTGTTCCTAAGATTTTATCACAATTTATATCTTCTAGCAAAGTTATTAGTTTAGGGAAGTTGGCTCTTTTTTAAAATTTCCCTTGTATTTCCCTTATGTTTCCAATTTGTGTGATTTATATTGAATCTAATTGACCTGTGATTGCTGTTTTCCTAAATTGCCCCATATTTTCACATCCGTGATCAGGTCTGTATTGTTGGTAATCAGTAGATCTAGTAACGCTTTATTTCTAATTGGTGCGTCTACCATCTGACCCATGAAATTGTCCTGCAAGACATTTAGGAACTGGCGAGCCTTAGACGAATGCGTGGTTCCCTCCGTCCAGTCTATGTCTGGATATTTAAAATCCCCCATTATGATAACACTTCCCATCCTTGCTGCTAATCCAAATTGTGATAGGAGGTCCGCCTCCCCCTCCCTACTCAGGTTAGGGGACCAATAGCATACTCCCAGTATTATTTCCCCCTTAGCTTCATCCCTTTGGAGCTCTACCTATAAGGATTCCACCTCCTCCCTAGCTCCCTTAGTGATGTCATCTCTCACATTCACTTGTACATTATTCTTGATATACAGGCATACCCCTCCCCCTTTTTTACCCTCTCTATCCCTGCAATAAAGGGTATACCCTTGAATGGTTGCCAGCCAATCATGAGAGCTTTTGAACCAAGTCTCTGAAATTCCCACAAAATCCAGATCCTCCTCATACAACAGTATCTCTAGTTCACCCATCTTTTCCGCCAGGCTCCTGGCATTGGTGAACATGCCATGTAGTTTAGACCGGTTGCATACTATTCTCTTATTGGGTGTTCCGAGATTGCAACTAGGACTTGTTACTATACTTACCTTGGGTTTATGTGCTTTAGTCAACCTACCACTAATGCCCCCAATACTACCCTCTGGACTATGTTCCTCGCTGACTATCTCTACCTCTGGGCCCTTCCCACCGTCGCCTAGTTTAAAAACCCCTCTAACTTTTTGGCCATCTTTACTCCCAGCTCCTCATTTAGGTGCAGTCTGTCCCTTCTATAGTACTGGTGACCGACTGAGAAGTCTGCCCAATCCTCCAGGAACCCAAACCCCTCCTTACTACACCAGCTCCTCAGCCACTTGTTTACTTCCCTGATCTCCCTCTGCCTTTCTGGTGTGGCTCAATGTGCCGGTAGTATTCCTGAGAATATTACCTTGGAGGTTCTTTTCCTCAATTTAGCTCCCAAGTCCCTAAAATCGTTCTTTAGGACACTCCATCTGCCTCTGACTTTGTCTTGGTGCCAACGGGCTCCATGACAGCCGGGTCTTCTCTAGCCCCTCCCAGTAATCTGTCCACCAGATCTGTAATGGCACTTCCCCCTCTGTGCTTCCTGACTGTCACCCATCTACTCTTTTCTGGTGCCTGCACCTCTTTGTCTCCACCCGCCTCTGTGCTGGCCCCTGCCAGCACCTGTCGGGTACGTTCCCAGCTCTCCTTTAGTATGGAGGGTCTTCTCAGTGCTGACAGTTGCTTCCCTAGATTCAGAACCTGAGCTTCCAGGGAAACAATGCACTTACATTTTACACAGCAGTATTCGCCCTCGATCAAATAATCAAGAAACGCATACATGCTGCAAGATGTACACCGAGCTGCATCTCCACACCCGCCGGGCATTGTACCTACCAATTTAATGAGGATTGGGATTATACCTTGTCCAAATTACCTAACAACTAGCTTCCTGACACTACTACTCAACAAGACAATACACAGGTACTCGCAGACCATGTGCACGCACAGCCTACGTGCATTCGCAGACCACGTGCACTCGCAGCCTACGTGCACAGACAACAAGCATTTGCAGACTACGTGCACTCACAATACAGGGGTACACACACAATAAACAAGTATACACAATACACAGATACTAACGATCCACACAGTACTCAGACAACACTCAGGTACTCACACTACACAGGTACTTTGAACCCTGTTATAACCTCCTGTTTTCAATAATATATAAAAAGGCCAATATTCATGTCTGAGCTGGCTCTGGTCTGTACCCAAGGATGCTGTAACATCAAGGCTGTAATAAAAATACATCACCCTTCAGTTGTCCTTGTTTAGCCCTTAATATTTTATTAGGTACAAGTGAATACCTTTATAGTCTTGTGCCATCCTCCCTTCTTCCCCAGTTATACCAATATAATAGTCACATAAAACGTAGATTGGCTCCAAGCTCTGACTCTGTGCCACATTGATTATTGATACTTGTGCTCACCAGGTAGCCACTATCCATGCATTATTGAGCAACAGACCATTCATTTGAGTGTTGCATTAATCCAATATCACACAAGATAAGTCAAAGCAACTGTTATAGTTAGATAAGTTTAGGTATGCCAATTTTTTACATTACATTGGTTGGGCTTGGACCAATGTAAGTATGTGCCACACTTGTGAGATCCTCTAGAGCAGTGGTTCTCAACTCCTGTCCTCAGGGCCCCCTAACAGGCCAGGTTTGCAAGATAACTAAAAATAAATTACAGGTGATATCATTTGCTGCTCAGTGATTGCAGTATTCTAGTCTGCATCTCCCCAAGGTAATACTAAAGCCTCGTACACGCACTTTGATTTTTGGACAACAGAATGCCGGATTTTTATGGAATGCTAGTCTTATGTCGAAAGTGAAGAGGTTACTAACAATACGAGAATTTTAATTTGACAGAATACAACGTCAGATGTGACGTAATGTGTTGAATAGTTTTGTATGTATTCTTTCCTTTCTGAGCATGCGTAGTCTTGCTCTTACGATTTTTTTCGTACGAAAACCGTACTAATGAAACGAAAATCGGACGTTGAGTTAACATCCGACAAAAATGTTATAGTCTGCTCATCCAGCTTTTGTCTGACGAAAAAGTGAAATCGGCTGTCGAAAGCACCGTACTAACGGTAAGATTTGCGGACGATCGGCCGTCGTAACAAAATTGACATCCAAAAATCAAAGCGTGTGTATGGGCCTTTAAAATCTGGCCTGTTAGTGGGTCCTGAGGGCAGGAGTTGAGGACCACTGCTCTAGAAGCTGGAAATCACTGCAATAGACACTATTACAGTGATTACTTCTAGCTTCCAGGTCCCACACACTTAGCATGGGTGCCATTCAATTAAATCTTTGCCTTTCATCTGCACTTACCTGCAATAACAATCTTCACTTTATTGTGGTTTATACAATTTGTATCACAATTGCACTTTATATTCCTATATGTTTGCATAATGATTTATGGCACAGTTTTTGAGATATATAATATTTAATCTGCAGTATACAGGATTTTTTCATCTGGATATTTTTGAGGTTAGCACTGCTCTGTTTTGAAATGTAGGTATTATTATGTGTGGGGGTGCACTTTTCTGAGCAGCAGCTGGGCACATAGGTTTAATGTTTTTTTTAGTTATTGGAGGATGCTGTAGCGCAGGTTTTCAATTACACTATTTTACAACACAGTTTTCATACCTGTGGGATGCCTGCGGAAGCTGGAAATTGCTAAAGTAGGAACCACTACTACAATTCTCATCATTAGCTTCTGGATCCCATGTCAAGTGGCTTTTCTGCTGCTTACTATACACAGGAGGTCACTCGCTCAGCACGGGAATCATTCAGAGAACACTTTTCCTTTTCTCAATAAATGCAAAATGTTCTCTGGTTGGACAAGGTGGAGATTGTAACATCACTGCCCTGTCTCTCCACCTCATCCAATCAGAGAACTCTTTGACTGAATGATACCCATGCCAAGTGAGCAGGACCTGGAAGCTAGCCATAATCACTTTAGTAGCGGTGTCTATTGCAGTGATTTCCAGCTTCCACAGGGATCCCACAGGGTCCAATCCTAATCAATGTATCTTTGTAAAAATTGCCAAACCTAAACTTCAACTATTAGCAGTTTCATTTTATATCATCTGGCAGGGCTAAAACTAATTTCCATCTTGCTTCCGGGTTCACGAACTCTGGCTCTGTGATTACGGCACAGGGCTCGGAATGCATGCCCCAGTGACGTCACTTGCTGCATGTTGTGTAAATATCTCCGATAGGTAAAAGTAATGTGTTCCACATTAAATGGGCTAAATATACTGGGGAGGTACAAATGTTTTTACCACCCCCCCCTTCCCCCTACACCCACACACACCAACTGCAAGTGTAAAGCCTTTGTTTAAAATTGATCACAGTCAGCATTTAGTATTAAATGTGGTAAATTACACTGTGTGCCCTGCAGTGGCGTAACTAGAACCTTCAGGGCCCCGGTGCAAGAAACCATGAAGGGCCCCCCTGAACCCCCCCCCGAGGCCCTTCCTTCCGAGTCCGGTGGTGGAACTCCAGGGCTCGGTCACAGGTATGACTTTTGTGAGCCCTGTAGTTCCACCACTGGTATCAGCAGTTTTTTTATTATTTTTTAGAAAGGGTTCCTGCCCCCAAGGGAAATGGGGTCCCTGTCCTCTGGGGAGAAGTGGGTCCTGTTCCTAGGGGAGATGGGGTCCCCATTGGAGATGGGGTCCCTGTCCCCAGGTGAGAAGGGGTCCCTGAAAAACACCTTTTGAAAGACAAAAAGTGCATTTTATATACAGTACAACTATATAAATCAGACCAAAATGAGGGACAAAGAAGTGGGTCCTGTTCCTAGGGGAGATGGGGTCCCTGTCCCCAGGTGAGAAGGGGTCCCTGTCCCCAGGACAGATCTCCCAGAAAGACCTGTCAACATCTGTGTATGACGGGGAGGAGGGGGGGTGCTGGCAGACAATCCTGCGGTGTCCTTTGGGGAGCTGGCTCTCATAGGGCTGCACTGCATCTGTATGCCTAAAGTTTGTTTGCCCGGGAGAAGCATGCAGTGCAGTATGAGCCGGACTCAGGGGGCTGGACTGGGGAGGACAGACACCAGACTGAGCAGCACTGCATGGAGCAGGAGAGGGGGACCCAGAGGAGCGGCAGAGGACACAGGTTGTATGGGGAATGCACAACTAAAGAGCCGCCAGTGCGGCAGTCGAGCATGGAGCTCTGCTAGTCACCTCCAGCCACCTGTGCGCCCAGTGCCTAACCGCCTATGCTGCCACCGGCCATATGTAGAGGGGGCAGCATGGGCCCCTTGCAGCACAGGGCCCGGTTGCGCTCGCATCTGCTGCACCCCCTATAGTTATGCCCCTGGTGCCCTGATGTATTGAATAATTCTCCAAGGTATATTCACAAAATCCAATAGAATTATAGTTATGGTGTTCATGGCTTTGCAACTCTCTTCGGACTGCTTAAATGTTTAAAAGCCATAAAAAAGAAAGAGCTCAATTATCCCATGTAACACATTCAGTACATTTTGTTGATTAAATTGCTTCAAATATTCACAAGAGTGCTTACAGGAAGAGCTCTAATGAAGAAAGCTTGAAACGCGTTGGCTATTTTACAGTATTGAGACAGTGGGGAAGGTTGTACAAGGTTTCCTATAGGTGATCATCTGTATTCTGGAGTCCTGAGGTGATCCTTACCAGGATTGATGCTGCATTTTATATGCTTTTCCTTAAAGTACCTTTGTGAACATTCAAAGTCATTTTATAAAGTTTATTAAAAATGTTGCACAAGGTTGGCACACACTCTTTGTTTTATAGTTTGTCCTAGATTGGGTAGCCTATTGCAGAAATACCATCCTGGGGACTTCATCACACCATCCAGACAAATAATGGCCTCAACATTTTTCAATTTCTTCTCAACCACCTACCATTTTCAGGTTCTCCGTTTTTATACTTTTTCTGCTGCAATAATGATTCTAAATAAAATTTACATTAAAGTGAAATGTTGAAATTAATTGTCCATTCATTGCGTGACTGTGATGATTTTCACGCAGCGATAAAAACAAAGACTTACTTGGCACGGTTTCCTTCTTATGATTCCGCCAGCTGTCTCCCCGTATTTTGCTGAGTTGCACTTGGACTGAGGCTATGCTGGGATAAGCAGTGTTACCAAAAATAAACAATTTTCACAAAAAAAAAAAAAAAATCAATAATCATCATTCTACAGCAAAAAACAATGACGTAAATAATTTCTACGTGGGTTCCACAAGTGCCCCATGGAAAAGGGTATTTGATTTTTGTTGTTTATACGGCATCTTTTAGCTGAGGAGGTTTTTATTGTTACATTAACAATTTCTTTTTTCTTTGGACACTGGGGCCAAGTAGGGCGGTATGCTGGTCCTTCTCAACATGCTCCGTCCATTTTCTATCAGGCCTATTCTCTACTTACCTGCCTTGTTTGGCTCCTTTGGGTAGCTTTCCATTGTCCTTGCTGACCTATGGTGGATGTGTTCTACGTTGGCTCATTTATGTGTATATCATTTCTGTATGGTTGTGGGCTTGCGATTCTGTACTGAACACTGCCAACATCCAGTCCGGGGTTGTTCTTTAACCACTTCAGCCCCGGACCAATTGGCAGCCAAAGGACCAGGCCCCTTTTTGCGATTCGGCACTGCGTTGCTTTAACTGACAATTGCGCGGTCGTGCGACGTGGCTCCAAAACAAAATTGGCGTCCTTTTTTTCCCACAAATAGAGCTTTCTTTTGGTGGTATTTGATCGCCCGTGTGGTTTTTATTTTTTGCGCTATAAACAAAAATAGAGTGACAATTTTGAAAAAAATTCAATATTTTTTGCTTTTTGCTATAATAAATATCCCCAAAAAATATATAAAAAAACATTTTTTTTCCTCAGTTTCGGCCGATACGTATTCTTCTACATATTTTTGGTAAAAAAAAATCGCAATTAGCGATTATTGATTGGTTTGTGCAAAAGTTATAGCGTTTACAAAATAGGGGATAGTTTTTATAGCATTTTTATTAATATTTTTTTTTTTTACTAGTAATGGCGGCGATCAGCGATTTTTATTGTGACTGTGACATTATGGCGGACACATCGGACATTTTTGACACATTTTTGGGACCATTGTCATTTATACAGCAATCAATGCTATTTAAATGCATTGATTCCTGTATAAATGACAGTTGTAGTGAAGGGGTAACCACTAGGGGGAGGGGTTATGGGCTGTGACATGTGTGTGTTTTTTTACATTGGGGGGCGGGGCTGACGTCTGACGTCATTGATCGGCTTTCCAGATGACCAGGAACAGCCAATCAATGACAGGCAGAGTAGGAAGCGCGGGGAGAGGTTTGTTTACACAGACCTCTCCCCGTTCTTCAGCTCCGTGACCCGATCGAGGGACACCAGCGGCGATCGGGTCCGCTGGTCCCGCGGCCGGGGTCACGGAGCTCCCGACCGGGTCGCGAGCACGCCGCTGGCGGCGCGCACGCGACCCACGGGCAGGCATTTAAAGGATCACGTACAGGTACGTGATTTTGCCTGCCCTTGCCATTCTGCACACGTATATGTACATGAGGCGGTCGGGAAGCGGTTAATGTTTCTTTCATTTGGTCATTATTGTTTATTTTTTTTTCATTTTTTTATTTTATTTATCCCCCCCCGACACCCCATGAGTGTGCTTCTTTTACTGTACTTCTAATTTTGTTGATGTCCATTACTGCACATTTTCATTCTTTGTGTAAAGCCTATAGTAAACTCAGATTGAACTTTTACTATTCAATGAAGCAGAACCAAATCTGCACCATGTCCCTGAGCATTTGTTAAAAATAAGGCAGATTTACCCCTAGAGTTTCCCCATTTTGCCCAAGGATCAAGAGTTACCATGGTGTGGCTTGGAACTAATTACAGGTAGCCCATATAAAGAATTGCTTTATGTTTTTGTACACAAACCTAGACCATTCAGGCTTTGCGTCCATAGACATGATTGCCAGACTCAGCCCCGCCCCCTGGCGCCCGCGTCATTGGATTTGATTGACCACAGCGCGAGCCAATGGCTGCGCTGCTATCAATCTATCCAATCAAGAGCCAGGACCCCGTGCAGAGAGGGAGAGGTAAGTAAAACTGGGGGGCTGGGGGGGGCCGGTCACTGACAGAAGTTTTTTCACCTTTAAAGTGTTACTAAACCCAGGAGCCTGCACTCACTATATCTGATCTCCTACGTAATATGGAAATGCAATTATTTTAGTAAATATAAACTGCTGAATATCTTTTCTCATCAGCAGTATATAGCAGTCTTATGACTTCTATCATTGCCTGGTTAATGCTTGCAGGAGGAGTTTATATTCTCCTATGGCTGCCCTATAAGGCTGCAGGACCCCTGACTTTCTGCCTGGACAGTGCTGATTGGCCCTGTTCTGATCACATGCAAACTCCCCCCCCCACCCCAAAAAAAAGCTCTCTAGCAATACACACCAAACTGAACATGTGCAGAGTGCCTCCTAGGGCTCTGTACTATCACAAATCGATTGGGGACAGTCAAAGAAGGGGCGGATCAGAGACGACAGGATCAAACAGCCTTTTTACACAATGCGGAGGATTAACCCCTTAAAAGTTAACTCCACTTTCGTGGGGAAAAAACAAATGAAGAAAAAATAATATAGCGTATACAATGTTGACACAAATCATATTGTAATTGAATGTTATTAAAAATGACATTTCCTTTTCAACCTGCAGCCGCTGTAATTTTATGTAAAATGCAATGCAATGTGGCTACCCGTAGGTGTTCTGTACACAGAATGTGAACTGACTACCCCCCAGAAACATAATTTCCTGCTTGTGTGATTGGCTCACTGATTTTCCCAGAAGTCCGCAACTAAGATTTCAGGCATCCCCTGAAACAAAAGTTTCTATTTTTGGTGAGATATTCCCAATAGAAAATCACGTCTAAAGGGATGCAGACCCTGCAGCTTTTCTCATTAGAGCTCTGCAGGTGCAGCAGCTGACTGATAATTATGAAACCTCTCCCATTAGATTCACTTTCCCACATGGACACAAACGCACATTGATTTCTTCAGAATAACAACAGGAAGGAATCTCCAACACGGTTTGTTAAAATCCCTGCAAAGTACATAGATCAACCAGAGGGGAATGTTTTTTTTTTTTTTTTCCTCAACAAAAGTGGAGTTACACTTTAAGCCTCATACACTCTACTATTTTTTTGGGGTCGAACAAACAAAAAACTGATAGCTTAGGTCAGTCATGGTACTAACAATCCGATGTTAGTACAGTGATTTCCCATGCTGTACTATTGTGTTCTGACAGGGTGACGCCCCCCCCCCCCCCCCCCTGCCAGAACACTCCAGTCAGAGCTCTCAGCCATTGGCTGAGAGCGCTGATCACGAGCCAGTCGGCAGACCGTTTTCAGTCGCGATCCTTCGAAGCCGGCCGCCCGTACACACAGGCCAAATGTCGACCGGTTTGTATTGACCCAGCTGATGCCACCCGACATTGGGCCCGGCTTTAGGTTCCACAGTGAGTATAACAAGCATGCTTTACTGCATATACTGTACAGTCTGATTTAGACCCCTTTACACTGGATCGTTTTGCAGGCACTATAGCGTTAAAATTAGCGCCTGCAAACCGCCCTAAAACAGCTGCTCCATTCACTTCAGTGTGAAAGCCCGAGTGCAGGGCGTCAGAAAAAGTCCTGCCAGCAGCTTCTTTGGAGCGGTGAAGGAGCGGTGAACTCACCCCTCCTCCAACGCTCCTCCCCATTGAAATAAATGGGGCAGCGCTGCGATACCGGAGCAGCATTTTGCCGGCGGATTTAACCCCTTTTCGGACACTAGTGGGGGTTAAAACCACCCCGCTAGCGGCCAAATAGCGCCACTAAAATGGCGGTAAAGCGGCGCTTAAAATAGCGATACTTTACCGCTGACGCTGGTGGCGGCACAGTGTGAAAGGGGTCTTACTGTTGTGGGTTTAGTAACACCTTAAATTTAACCGCTTGCTGAGCGTATACTGTATATATACGGCAGAAAGGCAGTTCTCCTTTGCAGGATCACGTACCTAGTATGTAATCCTGCACTTCCGGGTCTGGGGCGCACGTGCGCAACGCCAACGGCCTGCTCCCTCTCTGATTTATATAGACAAAAAAACGGCGCTGGGAAAAACGTGTACAATATGAACGTGAAAAGAAACAAAAGATGTGCAGCTGCTGGTACAAAAAGTGCTAGAACTTTCAAATATGCTTAAACCAATAAAACAGCGCTGGCAAACAAAATTGTGATCAAATAATAAAAAATTCCCACAAAATTGACTTGCATCAAAAAATTGTGTATGATAAGACTATTATATACATGAAAAATATTTAGTAACATAATAAAAAATAATCATAAAACTAATTCCATGTGTATCAAATTAGTGATAAACCACAAACAAATATGTGATGAGAAATAAAAAAATGTGAATGTGTCCAGTAATAAACCCAAAAAACCAAGACCAAAGTACATATAAGCTCCTCCTTGGAATGGACTCACCGGACCAGCAGACAAACAGCAGAGCAAAGAGCAGATATGCAGACAAGCTGTCTTGGTCTTGGTTTTTTGGGTTTATTACTGGACACATTCACATTTTTTTATTTCTCATCACATATTTGTTTGTGGTTTATCACTAATTTGATACACATGGAATTAGTTTTATGATTATTTTTTATTATGTTACTTAATATTTTTCACGTATATAATAGTCTTATCAACCCTCTCTGATTTAGCTGATTGGTTGGTACATGCGCTGTTTAGGAGATATTTACTGTACATTCAGCCGATGGCGCCACCCGTGATGTTTCTTCAGAGCCCTGTGCCGTGACCGGCGGCTTTGGCCAGTCACACAGCTGGAGTCCGCGGACCCGGAATGCGATGCATACTAGCACATTATGCCTTTACTTTGCAGGTCAGGAAACAAAAACAAAAAAGAGGCAGCGTTTACTTCCTCTTTAAATAAACTGCTAAAAATGATGTAAAAACTGAGGGTTTATTATCCTTTTAATTTGCAACTTAACAATAACATTGTTTAACACATCGTGTAAAATGTAACAATAACATGTTACAATTCTTTTTTCTGTATAACTTTGTAACACAATTGTTACTTATTCACTGTGTTACATTTCTATGGAAATCTAGCAAACTAAATAACCAAATAAAACGAATGCAATCCGATCCCTGGCTGACATGTCTATTTAATGTGATTTACAGTTTTAATAACATTACCTTTTCCCAGAGTAACTTGCACATTGTGAGTAATCCTCCTCTCTCAGGACTCTATTGATCCCCCTTTCTCCTGGATTATAGGGGATCATTAGGAGTAAATGGCTGGTAATCTGTGGTCTGGGCACAGCCCATTGTCCTGATAGTGTTACAGCCTGTCAGCACCACGTGACCCAGGAGTGATCTTGAAGGGAGCAGGAAGGTAACAAATGGGTTAAGTCTCTCTGTATTTCTATTGGCTGCGGGAGGTAGGCTGCCCAGAATACGTTGTATGCAACGATCATCAAGGGGGAGACGCAGACCTAATTCAAGTTAATATGTCCAAAACGTGGTTGCTCCGGGTTGTAAAGGCTGGCACCTTGGAGCTACGTGCTGTGCCTGGCACCAGGGGGGCAGAGGTACCCTGCATTGACAATGGCTGCTGGACATACAAAGGGACACCCCAGCTGGTGAGAGATGGAGAGACTGCTGCAGCTACTTAGCAAGCCCAGCATGCTTCTACTTACATCCAGGAAGATCGACCTTCATCTCAATCCACAGATCTCATGCAGGGTCTACCCTTGAAGATCTGAAGATCTATGCCTTGCATTGCAGGATCTGCTGTCACCTCTGTCACCCACAATGATCCTCTTGTATTTCGGGACCTTGCAGCCTCTGCTGCTCCTTTGCCTCTTGGAATGGAGTACCTTGACTGTTGATGGGGTAAGGGTCCCTTGTGGTCCTCATGGAAGGCTAGCATCTTCTGGGTTGGAGCCTTCAAAGGCAGGATCTGCTCTACTTCAACGTTTCAGGAGAGGAACTACCTCGGTTAATATAACCAGGCAAGTAAGCCAGCATAGCTTATTGCCCAATGAGTCTGTGTGCCCATATAAAGTCTTCAGCGAGGGCAGAGCTACCTACAAACGCTTGTGTTTCAGGACCATGGCTAGAGACTTCCTCTGTGACCAAAGAAGCTGCCATTTGTACCGTTCTGGAAGGTCTTTGTTGGCCAACGTGTTGAGGAATAGCAGTGTCCTCTTACAATGGCAGCCACCAGCTCTCCATAAACCTGACCTGAAAGGCTTTTTCATCAACTGCTCATGGAATGGCACTTATACTCGTTTCCAGTGTGACAGTGTTCAGCTTGGCATCAACTGCAGGGACTACCTCCTTACCAATGTCCATGATAATGTCAAGTACAGGATCTGCCTGCAGACTCTCTACACTAACAGGACGTCTATAGAGGAGTGTGTGGACTTTGTGGTGGAGCCAGTGGGGATGCAGGATATTGTCATTGCTATGACAGCAGTTGGGGGTTCCATATGTGTGATGCTGGTCATCATTTGCCTCCTAGTGGCCTACATTACAGAGAATCTTATGTACCCCACCTTCTTGCACCCTTCTTCTAAAAGAGGGCCATGACTCGCCAGTCTATTTTCTCCTTGGTTGTGTAATATTTGATAGGTTAGCCACATTTCTTTAAATGAGCTTGTTTTAGGGTGGATATAAACATACCTACCCTTTCACCAAGAGATCTACCAAAGTTCAGGTAATTTCTTACCATAAAACCCTTCTCCACCTTACCCCCCAATATGCAGTGTATGCAGGGATTGTTCTCTTTTGTCTATAGGGTATTACCTTGTCAACCAAAGGCTGTCTAATGTGTTGGAAGAAAATGACTACTTCTAATGCTTACAACAGCCTTTCTCAACCTTTCTAACATGGCGGAACCCTTGAAATAACTTTCCCATCTCAGGGTAAACCTGATACTAATTATTATATCTACAGCTCACTGTACTTTAGTGTGATAGCTAGTTGGAACGATGCTGATTGCATTTTGGTCATTAGGAAGAATGCCCCTTAAATATAGTTAAAATGGTGAATACTTATCTGAAAGACATAAATTGCTGAAGCAACCCCTGGCAACCTCTAGAGGAACCCTATTTCAGAAAAGCTGGGTTAAAAGAACTAGCTCATGTTCTGCAACACTTACTTGTCAGCTGATGTTGGCATGACTTGGCCAACAACTGGCAATGGTCTGGTCACTGAGAGATCTGACAGTTGTTGAAGCACTTGCTGCACGCCTGCAACTTTTAAACCTATCTTGGGGCATATTGCATCCTGGCACAATAGCATGTTAAATGATCATTCCCTTTTCTGTAGGGGAAAAGGACTTATTCTTCAATAGTTAAAACATTTCCAAACACGATATCAAGTACTTTTGATACTATTGCAAGCTTTCCGCTGCTTACATCATGAACCCTTTAACATTAGTAATCCTGGTTGCATGGCTTGCAGCAAATGCACTGGCTATGGCTGCCAGTAATAATGCAAGCAGATAAGAAATGTTGTGTTTTTTTTTTTTGCCAAACACTCCTTTGGGTGTAGAGAGAACCGTACGGCCTGTGATTCTATTTCCATTGAAAAGCCAAGATTTTCATCATGTACTTCTTGCCTTTAGTTCAAATTGGAGTGCTGAGACTAGTTCCTCCCAGCAGGTAAAATGCCATTGTCTTATTAAGTTACACAGTGTAGTAGTGATGATGTGAAATGTACAGTAAGTCATAGAAACCATTCAGAATTCTCGTTTTACTTGTCTGACTAGGTAACAGTAAGCTGATTGGTTGAAAGGAGTTAGTGCACTTAGCTTATCATCACTGTACTTTGTATTACCTTAAAGTCTAATTCTTCTTGACCATCTTTGTTTAGATTTTAAAGTGGTTGTAAACCTCAGACATGAAATATGAACAAAGCATATTCCTCTGTAGTGTGTACTTGTCTCAACTAAGAGCACTAAGTGTCATTTCTGTCTGCTGCTTACTTCCTCTATCAGCATGAGTCTGTCCTGACAAATCTTCCTACAACCAAGAGAAAAAATGTGACAGAGGGACCTCCAGCACACAGACTGTGGTTGACAGCCTCAACTCTGTTACTGTGTGCTGTGTGAAGTAGGTGTGTCCCTTCCCTCCAATCAGCTCTCAGAGCTCTCCTCACTGAGCTCTGCAGTGTGTAATTTTAACCATCTCGGACAAGCTCTATAAATTCTGGACTGGCTGTAGAGAAGAAAAGACTGCAGATAAATGGGTTCATCTTATGTAGAAGTATTTGTTTAATCAATCTCTGTATCACCTGAGGCCTGTCACTTCACTGGGTATATGTTAGGGTTCACAACCACTTTAATTCTCTGGAAATCCACATTAGGCTGTCTTATTAATTTGATCTTCATTTAAGGTGTCCATACACAGTACAACAAGGTTTATTTGGTATTTAGTGATTTCGGATTTTATATGTCACCAATATATTACGCAAAGCTTTAAAGAGAATACAGAGCCATTCACATCAATCATTGCTCATTATTGAAGGTCCCCATAACTTCCATAGAATTAAATATTATTTTTTTAGGGGGGGGCGGAGGGGCACAGGGAGAACATACAAACTCCAAAGAAATTATTTCTCGGGTATGATTAAAATTGAGGACCCAAAACTGCAAAGCAAGTGGGCTACCCATGTAGTCACCATGCCCACTACATATAAACTTGCCAAAGGCACATCTACATGTGCACTGTCTTTGAAACTTTCCCCATCAGCAGTACAAGCACATCAGGGCCGTTTTTAAGGCAGGGCAAAAGGCGCAGCTGCCCTGGGCCCTGTCATTGTTGTGGGGCCCAAAGCAGTTGCCTCATACTTGCCAACTATCCTGGTTTAAATTCCCTTGTCCCTTGAGGTTTTAGTCCCGTGCTGTGTCCCAATATCAGTGTGAAGTGCTGCTACTAATGCTGCCCAGCTCTGCCCTATTGTTGTGTACAGATGACTCACCTGCAGATCCTGTGTTTACATGTAAATTACCGGCATTCATATGTAAATAGTGGTGGCATTCATATGTAAATAGCGGCGGCCAGTGGCATTGATATTTATATCATGCCCCCCTGAGGTCATATTCACAGTAATCTAGCAACCAATCAACAAGCAGAAATCATGTGCTGTAACCTCTAGCAACTAATCAGTGAGCCGTAATGTGTGCTGTAACCTCTAGCAACCAGTCAGTGAGCGGTAATGATACACTGTAACCTCTAGCAACCGATTGCAATAGCTGTCTGATCTGATTCAGTAAACTGATTTTGAGTCTAGCTGCTATTTATTGTATGTCTCAGAGCAGGTAGAGAGTGAAACTGCATGGGGGGCCCCAAGAAAAGTTTTGCCCAGGGTCCAATCAATATTAAAGACGGCCCTGAAGCACATGTATGAGAAATACAAATACATGTTTGAGCAGTACAAATACATATCTGCATAATTCAGTAATAAAGAAATAGACCAAAGAAATGTGAAGATGGAGATGAGACATTTGAACCTGTTAGCAAATTATTACATTTGAACTCCAGGCACGCTCACAAATAAGTGCAGCCTTGTATTAGTTCATACAGCATTAAGTATAAGAGCCCTAATATATTTTATCTGTGTGTTTAGTTGTTTTCCTGGAGTTCATCTTTAAACATGAACGTGTTCTGCTGCCCTCACCTTAATCTTTTCTTCACTACATACTGAGTCACAAATGAGGAGTAAGTAGGCAGGTCAAGACTCCTCGCTTGAAACAAGTATGACCTAAACATTTTCCCTCCTCAGTAATCTCAAAGTATTGAGCTCATTAAGGCCCCTTTCACACTGGGGCGGGGAGCCGCGGTGATGGTAAAGCAGCTCTATATTTAGCGATGCTTTACCGTCGTTTTAACCGCGGTATTCGGCCGCTCGCGGTGCGGTTTTACCCCCGCGAGCGGCCGAAAAAGGGTTAAACACCCCCGCAGAGTGCCGCCGTAGCGGCGCTTTGCGGCGGTATTGCCGCGGTTTTACCGCGGTTTCCCATTCAAATCAATGGGAAGGAGCGGTATAGGAGCGGTGAACACACCGCTCCTATACCGCTCCAAAGATGCTGCTAGCAGGACTTTTTTTGCCGTCCTGCTAGCGCACCGCTCCAGTGTGAAAGCCCGCCGGCTTTCACACTGGAGTAAAGGGGCCGGATTTTTTCAGACGGTGAACAGGCGCTATTTTTAGAGCTGCACCGCATGAAAAACGCCCCAGTGTGAAAGGGGCCTTATGGATGACAGGCAAAGAGCTTTTTACCTTCAAAAATATGTAAGATGTGGGACCTCCCATATTACTGTACAGACAGGTCCTCTTTAGCAACCATCCATATTCTATCTAGTAGTAGTTAGTCACATTTAACGGGACTTGTTCTCTAATGTAAAATGTGTTCCATAGCTTATCCAAGCCACTTCTTCAATGAGTATCAGGTAAAGAAATGGATTGGATATACAGTACTACAAAAGGCTTCCCTCATTACTGAACAAGTCCAGGCGAACTTCATTAACTGCTACTAGATAAACCATGATGTGGATAAATGAAAGCCTTCATAGACAACCAACTATACTCTATAGCCCCATACACACGGTCGGACTTTTTCATGGATTCTGTCCGATCGGACAAGGTTGTTGAAAAATCAGACCGTGTGTATGCACCATCGGACAGTGTTCGTCGGTTTGACCGACGGACAAAGTCTTATCTCCTGCTGGAAAGATTTGCCGTCAACACGGTCCGATCACACCAAATCCGATCGTGTGTACGGTTGTCCGACCGGACAAAGTGCTACGCATGCTCAGATCACATTACAAGACCAAAGCTATTGGCTACTAGCCTCTACGTAGTCCCGTTGTAGGCAACAAACGTCACCACGTTCAGAATGATCGGATTTTCCGACAACTTTGTCCGACCGTGTGTACGCAAAACCAACATCGGACAAAGTATGACGGACATGGTTATAGGTTAGAGCAGAGCTGCTCAATGTTTTTTTATTTAATTTAATTTTAGAGCGCCCCCCCCCCCCCCCATGTCAATATGTAATTTTTTTTCCTGGTACCCTGACCAGTGGCGGCTGGTGCTCAAAATTTTTGGGGGGCGCAAACAAGCTGAGAAATTCTGGGGAAAAAAACCCATCAATCTCAGCCACTGTACCATTAATTGCCGCCACTGTGCCCATCAATTGCTGCCACTGTGCCATCAAACGCAGCCACTGTACCATCAAACGCAGCCACTCTGCCCATCAATTGCCGTCACTGTGCCCATCAATTGCTGTCACTGTGCCCTTCAATTTCCACCACTGTGCCCATCAATTTCCGCCACTGTGCCCATCAAACGCAGCCACTGTGCCAAATGCAGCCACTGTGCCCATCAATTGCCGCCACTGTGCCATCAAACGCAATCACTGTGCCCATCAATTGCTGCCACTGTCCAATCAAACGCAGCCACTTTCCAATCAAACGCAGCCACTGTGCCATCAATTGCCGCAACTGTGTCCATCAATTGCCACCACTGTGCCATCAAATGCAGCCACTGTGCCCATCAATTGCCGCCACTGTGCCATCAAACGCAATCACTGTGCCCATCAATTGCTGCCACTGTCCAATCAAACGCAGCCACTTTCCAATCAAACGCAGCCACTGTGCCATCAATTGCCGCCACTGTGTCCATCAATTGCCACCACTGTGCCATCAAATGCAGCCACTGTGCCCATCAAACGTAGCCACTGTGCCATCTGAAATGCTCCCACTGTGCCATCAAATTCTGCCACTGTGCCCCATCAAATGCTCCCACTGTGTCATATCAAATGCTGCCAGTGTGTCATATCAAATGCTGCCAGTGTGCCCCCCGCCCGCTGTCTGCACTTGCCCTGTCTCAGTGGGACAGCCCCTCGATGCTCCATGATGTCTTCTCCCGTCCTCTCTTCCAGTCCCCTGCTATAATTGGACGCCTGGTAGGCATCCAATCACAGCACCTGTCGTTTCTGCCAATCAGGTGACGGGTAACAGATCCAAGCACCTTATTGGCGGAGAGGCGGTTTATGTTAGGAAAGCGAATATTCATTCTCTTTTCTAACACAGCTGAGTGACCTGCGAGCGCCCAGCATGGCGCATGCAGGTCCCCTTTTTTATGCTTTTTAGAGCCTATTGCTTTAAAAACATCCCCCGCTGCTGTAATTCAGGAGCCTGTCACCGAAAAAAGGGGCCGGACCCTTGAATAGGGTGTGGCAGCGGCTGCCATAGATAGATTCATGCAATGCATGAATCTATCTATTGGTGCTAGAGGGGGTGGCAGGAGAGAGGGGGCGGCGCCTGTGTGCCCTTATGGACGCACCGCCACTGTCCCTGACTGTAGGGTGACTTTGCCCTGGGACCTGAAATAAGTGTTGGTAATTTATTGCAATTACCTAAACAACATAATTAATAGCTGACCCTAGAGATAGCAAAACTTGTTGGGGCTTCAATTAAAAGAGAAGTATGGCCAGGAGTGCGCTAAAGTCTGCTGTCAGCTGGCATTACAGACCCGCTGCGGTCTCTGAGAGGATTCTGACAATGTCGGGATCCACCCAGATTCCTATTTGGCAGCTAGGTCAGCCTCTTAGTGCACTGCTGAGAGCCTGAGCCAGCCACATCCGCCCCCCTCTTCAGCTCAGGACTCCAGTGAGCGTTGGGGGCAGAGCAGAGTGTGTTGACTGACAGCCACCATTCTTTGCTCAGAGTGGACCCGAGAACTTAGTGGTCAGCAGTCATGTGATCACTCAGTTGTCGGGCTTAGAAGCATTGGGAGACAGCTGCAGCATTAGACTTATGCTGCATTAGGTAGGTAACCATGTATGTTTTTTTTTTTTTTGTTTTGTTAGTTTTTTTACACAATTGCTTACTTCTCTTTTAAGGCAAAATTCCACTTAAATAGCTGAATACACAGTTGGTTGATTCAGGTCAGGCCATGAACTCTCTGTGGACTACTCAGCAGTTAGGTAAGGGCTAGTTATACTAGTGTTAGCCCTTTAAAGACCAATTGATTTTCAGGGAGCTTGCGACTGGCGTTGAGAAGACATTATGTCTCCTCTTTACCACCTTTTTAACTCCTCAAAGCCTGAACCACTGCACCACAATCACATGCACATGCACTTGCACCAAATGCAAGTGAAAATGAGCCCTAGTACAGTCTTGCCCAGGGCCCACCCCCCTTGTGATTTGGGAATGAAGGAGCAGAACACTCAAGTTATCTTTGTGTCCTTCCCTTCTGTAGGCAAGTTACGATATGGACTATGCAAACCCCCCAGAGCTCTGATTGGCTGAAGGTGCTGACCTCTCCTCTCCCATTCTGAGTGCTGCTGTGCAGGGGGTTACAGGAGACTGATATCAAGACAGGTTTTATAAGCTACTTTTATGATATATGAAATGAATTATTATTTTATGAATACATAACTACCGTACCGTACTACTACCGTAGATTAAATGGTGGTTATTTATATCTGCCTGGAATTCCAATATAGATTCCACACCACAGGTGAGACATTAAGATTTGACATCTGAGTGGTTGCTAAGGCACCTTATTTCCTGGGCTTCAGTTTTAGTAAATCAATCTTTTGTATTGCTAAATGCACAAAGACTCTCTACACCAAATACAGATTAGGGTATGTGCATTTTTAATATATCACATTTTTGTTTATTTATGGCCAAATCATTTTTTACCATTTAATGATTATGCAGATGAGTATTTTTAAGTACATCTTTATGGAGCCTGTTAAAGCCCGGCGCAAGTTTGTGGACACCTGACCATCATATCTACAAGCAGTGCCCTTTAGTTGTGGTCATGTGCACTACTCTATGCACACTACAAATCCCATAGTCCATCTCAGGAGCAAGCAAAAAAAGAGTGGTTATGTTTCTGTATATACAGTGGGGCAATGGGGAACAAACGCAGCCACCTTCTAATAGGAATAGCCACAGCAGCAAAAAATGTATTCATTTGGAGATTAGGAAAAGGCTGAGAGCAATAGAAGATAGTTTATGAGTTAAAAGTATATACCTGAATACATTAAACCAGAGTTTATTGTCACTTTAAAGAGGAAGTAAATCCTGATGGGGTTTCGCTACACCATCTAGGTGTAGCGATTTATTAAAAGAAGTATAAAAGACAATAAAAATGCACTCACTAGATAAAAGTGGATCAAGGCTTGTCATAAACGGGACAGGAAGTGGAAGGGTTGTGGCTACCACATCCCCTCCACTTCCTGTCATCATCACCCAGCCGAGAGAGGTGATGCTTGAAGCTGCAGCCACCATCTTGCTACTTCTGGAAGCTGCTGTTGCTTATGTTCCAGCCTGATAGCTGTACTTCCACCAAGAACTCTGCTTCAACTAGCCACTGGCCTGCAGAGCTCTGCAGCCTCAAGGTGATCCTATGGGGTCTTTATGGGTTTATGACAAGTCTTGATCCACTTTTATCTAGTGAGTGCATTTTTATTGTCTTTTATACTTCTTTTAATAAATATTTACACCTAGATGGAAGCGCCCTTTAGCGTTTGTTTTTTAAATATACATTAGGAGCTCAAGACCTAATCCTTATGTGACCCAATAAATGATGGTTGGGTTCTAGTCAGTGCAATAGCTTATTCATTTTCTTTGGTATGCATTTGCCCATGCCAGGGCAAAATAAAAATAAAAAAAGTTGCAGTACAGATGCAGACAATACATGAACATTTCTTCATGTTTTATCCCTTTAACCACTTCAGCCCTGGAAGGATTTGCCCTCTTAATGACCAGAGCATTTTTTGCGATACGCCGCTGCGTCACTTTAACTGACAATTGCGCGGTCGTGGGACGCTGTACCCAAACAAAATTGACATTCTTCTTTTCTCACAAGTAGAGCTTTCTTTTGGTGGTATTTGATCACCTCGGCGGTTTTTATTTTTTGCACTATAAACAAACAAAGAGCGACCATTTTGCTATAATACATATAAAAAAAACAAATTTATTCATAATTTTAGGCTGATATATATTCTTCTACATATTTTTGGTTTAAAAAAAATCACAATAGATGTATATTGATTGGTTTGCACAAAAGTTATAGCATCTACAAAACAGGGGATAGATTTATGGTATTTTTATTTTTTTACTAGCAATTTCAGTAATCTGCAATTTTTAGTGGGACTGCGACATTGCGGCAAACAGAGTGAACACTTTTGACACTTTTTTGGGACCATTGACATTTATACAGCGATCAGTGCTATAAATAGCCACTGATTACTCTGTTAATGTCACTGGCAGGGAAGAGGTTAACACTAGGGGACGATCAAGGGGTTAAATGTGTTCCCTAGGTGTATTCTAATTGTAGGGGGGTGAGCTTACTGGAACATGACAGAGATCACTGTTCCCGATCACTGGTAACAGTAGATCCCTGTCATGTCCCCTGTCAGAACGGGGAATCGCCTTGCTTACAAAGGCTGTTTCCCATTCTGCCTCTGTATTAGGCGATCATGGGTCGCCGGCGGACATCGAATCAGCCCGACCTGTGGGCATGCTCTTGCAGCATGCAGTGGGTACGAGCGGCGCGGCCGCCTGCGCCGTCATACAGCTACGACGATTTGCGCAGGAGAGCCAACCTGCCGCTGTATAATGATGGCAGCTGGTCAGCAAGCAGTTAAAGAGTCCACAAGTACACATAAATATCTGCTGATCTTCCAGAAATATACTTCATATTTCATTCTCTGGACTGACACTACATCACTACATGCCATTTTCCAGACTGAAAGTGCAAGGAATGATCCCAGCTCTGCCTAGCAGTCTGTTTCAAACTACAGAATCCCTCCCCCCTCTTCCCAACATACTATAGATAGTAATTATGCTGTAGTCCAAGATAAGAACAGGGAGGACTCTCATAAGTAACACAGGAAGGATGCACAGGACACATCTCTGACACAATCAATAAGTGTATTTTTTTGTATTTATTGATATAACATAACACTTTTAATGGTATACTTACTAGACCAAATAAGAGAAGTTCATTGTCAGGGTTTATGTACATTTTAATAGAAAATGAATGTCGATGTAACTATAAATATTTCCTATTAATGTGTGTTAACTTTAAAAAAAGCTTTATTTCAATGTATAGTTTGTAATTATATATGTACATGAGATCAGCCATATTTGCTTATTAGATGTTGTGCCTCATAAGTAAGGCCCATTGCACACTGTGCATCCCATCCTGGTGCGTGCCAAGGGGCCACAGGTGCGGCATCCAGCCCCACTGCCTATCAATATCAAAGTCTATGGCAGACTGAAATATGCTGCAACTGGACGGAGCTGAACGTTGTACTTGTGGTATCCTGCATTCTGGGCATTTGTCTTTGACGGCATAAGTCTTAAACGGAAAACAGACTTTGATAGGCTGAAGGTAGAATGGCTGGGTGCAAACCTGTGACTCCTATGCACATGAAAACACTGGGATTGGACGCATACAGCTAAATGCCCAGCATGCAAGGGTCCTTAGTGCTCGTCTTCCAACATAACACATTTGATAATGCATATTACTGCAACTTTAATGCATATTACTGCTGTTATTTGCCCCCCAACACAAATGTACAGTAAAAAAAAAAAAAAATGCTCCTAAGTTGTAACACTCCTGTATGCAAAGGTGTGGATACATAGAGAGGAGTTTATTAAAACTGGAGAAGAGAAAATGTAGAGCAACTGTGCATCAGTAACCAATCAGGCTTTATCCTCTGCTTGTTCAGTTGAGCTTTGAAAATGAAAGTTAGAAGCTAATTGGTCGATATGCACAGCTGGTCCAGATTCTGTCTGCTCCAGTATTAATAATTTCCCCTCCTTATGCATTGCAATGAGCTGCATTCCCAAAAATGGTGCAAAACTGATTTATTTTATTTTATTTTAATTTTTTTGTGCATTGAGGTACTGCGAGGGCCTTTTTAAAACAAATGTGTGTGCTAATGCATGTGCATTAAGGTGTGAACAGGGGCGAACTGACCATTCAGCCACTCGGGCACTGCCCGAGGGCCCCCGAGCCACTAGGGGGCCCCATCAGGGTTGCCAGCCTCAGTAAAACCAGGGACAGTATGTAAAAATCTGTGTTTTTTTTTTTGTGAACGAGCTCTAATAGTCCAACTCAGTTATTGTGCTTTACTCTCCATCTTAGTACAGATCTGTGATCAGCACAATAATGATTTAATAACAGAATAGGTAGATTTGTTTTCAGTTGTTGTTCAGTAAATATTCCATCTGCGTTGTCTGAAAAACAGCCAGCCAGCAGAGAGAGCAGTGAAATATAGTGATGAAAATATGGCACAGCAGACACATAAAATGTGTAGGACACAAGAAAAATGACTTTATAGCCTTACAACAACATAAACTGTATATTCACTGAAAGTTTCCTTTTTTTTTATCAAAACGTAAAACTCTTGTTTGTTAAAATCCAGGAAAATAATATTACTTGTCTAGAATTTTAGCAATATATTCTGATAGAATGTTATACATATAATCTATTTTATCTGACAGATTAGAAAGATTTATTGTGTAGATTTGTATATGTGTGTTAATTGCTGAATCACTGCCCATTGTGTAATATAATAATACAGGGTATATACATACAGCATCATCATTAATTACATGTCAGTCTATTGTTTAACTGATAATTCAGTTTTCGGAAGATGTTGGAGAAATAAAGTAAACCTGTGGGATATTGATAGAATATTAGGTAACACTAGAGTTGTATAGCAGGCACCATATAGTGCCATATTATATCTGTACTGCGCTAGGCCCTCCCCCAGATCACCACTGAAGCCATCAAACTTCAAAACATTATCTCAAGTATGTTCAAAAATAATTGGGAAAACAGTTTGGAACATTTCCCATGTAATGTTCCTATATTTAGAATACCTTACAGGTTTAAAGTGATACTAAACACACAGGGGGTTATTTACTAAAACTGGAGAGTGCAAAATCATGTGCAGCTCTGTGTAGAACCAATCAGCTTCCAGGTTTTATTGTCAAAGCTTAATTGAACAAGCTGAAGTTAGAAGCTGGTTGGCTACCATGCACAGCTGCACCAGATGCTGCACCAGATGCTGCACCAGATTGCACCAGTTTTAGTAAATCTCCCCCACACTGTTTAATTTACATTGTCCCTTCTATTTCTGTATCTGGATGATAGAACTGTAATTTTTTAAATAAAAAACAAAAAATAAAAACACCTTTTTTCCTAATTGATTTACAACTGTCACATGACCAAGATCTTTCCCAGCCTGTCTACAAGGTAACATAAGCAGGAGAAGCTTCTAGTCCTCTGCTGCTGGTCACATGTTCAAAAAAAAAAAAAAAAAAAAAACAGCCTTTGGAATACAGAGTAAAAATAAATAACTAATATCAATAAACTGTTTTAACTTGTAATCCAAAAATATATTTGAAATCAAATCTTTATTTTTTTTTGGCAATACTATGCTGTGTCACGACCCTCCAGCCTGTGTCTTTGAATAAGAGGGAGGTGAAGCCACCATTAATCTACATGTAATATCCCACCCCAATTGTGTTTAGCTGGTTAGTGGGCATGGAGGAGGAGGGAGGGAGTGGGCTGTCATTTACAACTGTGTACACAACCACATGGGCTACTCAGATGTGATAGGGAGGAAATGCTCAGCATAGAAACTCACTGAAAACTGAGCATGTGCAAAGTTGCCACCACAGCTGCAAAATCCCCAGATGAATTGGGAACATGGACAAAAGGGGGAGATAGAGAACAGCAGGATCAGCCAGTTTTTTTTTTTTTTTTTTGCAGAATACAGAAAACAAATCTCATAGTGACTCTCATAGAGTATTAACAGCATGTAATACAGCATTTATTGATGTGGGTTTAGTGACACTAATAACCCGTACACACGAGCGGATTTTCCGTTGGAAAAATCTTGGATGGTTTCTCCGACAGAATTCCGCTCAAGCTTGGCTTGCATACACGGTCACACAAAAGTTTGCTGAACTTTCGACCATTAAGAACATGGTGATACACTAGGACGAGCCGAGAAAATTAAGTTCAATGCTTCCGAGCATGCGTCAAATTGTTTCCATGCATGCGTAGGAATTTTGCGTGTCGGAATTGGTACCAACGATCGGAATTTCCGATCAAAACTTTTTCTGACCGAAAAATTGAGAACCTGCTCTCAATCTTTTGGCTGGCTGGAGTTCCGCCAGGAAAAGTCCAATGGAGCATACACACGGTCGCATTTTCCAACCAAAAGCTCTCATCGGACTTTTGCTGACGGAATTTCCGATCGTGTTTACGCGTAAGTCATCATTTAGCTGCTATGGATTTTTGAGAGTTGTTATGTTACATAGTTACATAGTTAGTAAGGTTGAATAAAGACACCAGTCCCATCCAGTTCAACCTGAGTGAGTGTCTACAATTGTCCCCATCCCTGTACATTGCACACTCACATTGGTCCCTACACACTCAAGGAGCCCACAATCCAAGGTCCCCATTCATATACTAGGGCCAATTTTGGACAGAATCCAATTAACCTACCAGCATGTCTTTGGAGTGTGGGAGGAAACCGGAGTACCCGGAGGAAACCCATGCAGGCACAGGGAGAACATGCAAACTCCAGGCAGGTAGTGTCACGGTTGGGATACGAACCTGTGACCCTTTTTACTGCTAGGTGAGAGTGTTAACCACACCACTGTGCCGCCCAATGTTGCGTTATTGCTTTGCATAAATCTGCAGGTATACACTATCCTGGCTGAAACAATGGCTCAAACACAATGGCACCTGCACATACAGTATGTTTGTAGAGTTACTGAATGCCCTTGACGCCTCTGTTCATATAGTAGATGACCAGCCCGTCCCTGAAATCAGAGCTTTGACATGCCCTTGGATCTTTCAGATAACATAGCTTTTCTAGCCAAAGGGGATGCTTGTGCTTGCATTGTAGGGTGAGGAGTAACAGAGGTCCTACCTAGAAGTCAATATTTGCTTACTGAGCTCCTCAGGGGTTGGATCACCAAGGTTTATGATGGCATGTCTTGGTAACTGCTTTTTTCTCTGATGTCAGCCTAAATAGAGTTGACACATTTAGTCTCTGATTTCTACAAACTGGCTTGGCTGTTTTTTTTATTTTTTATGGCATGATGCTTTCTGCACAGATAACTTTTAATATACCTGACAAATGAAAAAGTAAATTACACTTGAACAAGTAATAGTCAACCTATTCAATACGTACAAATTAGACATGCCATTCAAGCACAACAGAAACTCCGTTCTTCAGTTTTCATAGTTCAGAATTCATTACCACCCTATTGGATTCCATGGCGAAAAAAATAGAGATAATATCACATGTACATAGATCTTCATTAGGATTATCTGTAATTAGTCCCATTCTCCCCATAAAGCCAAATCAAGATCTAGGCCATATATCTCATGAGCAATGGAACACCACCCTACAAAATATTCCACTGGTTTCACTATCGATCGTCAACCTGTAATACTAACCCTAAATCTCAGGCAAAATTGATATACTGAACAGGGTTAATGCTATCGTGCCAAAAATGTCATGCAGTATAAGTTCTGGTTCATATTTCTGTTGCACCGGTGCCAGAAAATAGCTATACTGAAAGCAACTGATCCAGAATAGTGTAAACTAAACGGCCTTATGTTAAAATGAACCTGTGCCCAGATCATGTACACTAATGTATTAACATATTCAAACTAAGCAACAAGCTCTCATTCATCTCTGTATCTACAGCATAGGCGTGCATACAGGGTGTGCCGGGTGTGCCTGGGCACAGCCTAATGTGTGTCCGGAGATCTGCTGTAAGATGCTGCAAGAGACTGTATAGGGATCTGCCTGTGAGACAGTTTCCCATTGAGCAGTCAGGGAGGCATGTAAGAGCCGCTTAGTGCTTTAAACTGTAATGTAATGCCACTTCTTGCAGATAGGAGCTGTCAAAACTCGGGGCTGATGTCGGGGGTGGGCGGGACCAAACAGCTAGCCTATCAAACACACTGATGTTGAGAGCTGAGCGGGCCGCTCCGTGTATGTGGCTCTGCCGTGGCTCCTCCTTTCTATCAGCTATTAAACACCAGCCAATGATTGGGCTGCTTAAGAAAGGGGGCGGGGCCATATACACGGAGCTGCCAGCCCAGCCCCTATTCCTTTGGCTGCTGTTTGATAGCTGATAGAAAGGGGGCGGAGCCACATACACAGAGCGGCCGCCCAGCCCCTATCCCGTTGGCTTGTGTTTGACATCAGCTCCGAGTGCTGACAGCTCCTCTCTGCAAGCAGTGACATTACATTACAGTTCCACGCACTGAGCGGCTCTTACATGCCCAGCTGACTGCTCAATGTGAAACTTCCCCTCTCCTAGATCAATGCCTATCAGTGCCACCTATCATTGCCAACCAATGCCACCTATCAGTGCCACCTGTCAGTGCCCACTAGTGCCACCTGTCATTGCCCATCAGTGCCACCTGTCAGTGTCAATCAGTGCCACCTGTCAGTGTCAATCAGTGCCACCTGTCAGTGCCAATCAGTGCCACATGTCAGTGCCCACCAGTGCCACCTGTCAGTGCCAATCATTGCTCATTAGTGCCAACTGTGAGTGCCATCTGTCAGTGCCCACCAGTGTCATCTGTCAGTGCCACCTGCCAGTGCCACACAATGCCACCTGTCAGTGCCAATCAGTGCTGCCAGTCAGTGCCAACCAATGCCACCTATCAGTGCCCAACAGTGCTAACAATCAGTGCCACCTATCAGTGCTGCTTATCAGTGCCCATCATTGCTGCCTATCAGTACCCATCAGTTTTGCCTATCAGTGCCAATTAGGGCCCATCAGTGCTGCCAATCAGTGCCTATCAGTGCCACCTATCAGTGACAACCAATGCCATAAATCAGTGCCCATCAGTGCTGCCTAACAGTGCCCACCTGTGCTGACAATCAGTAAAGCCTATTAAAGCCAACCAATGCCAACCAATGCCACCTATCAGTGCCAATCAGTGCTGCCTATCAGTGCCAATCAGTGCTTCCAGTCAGTGCCCATCAGTGCTGCCAATCAGTGTTGCCTAGCAGTGCCATCTATCAATGACAATCAGTTCCCATCAGTGCTGCCCATCGGTGCAGCCTATCAGTGCTGCCAATTAGTGCCAATCAGTGCCACCTATCAGTGCCACCATGCAGTGCCTATCAGTGCTGCCAACCAGTACCACCTATCAGTGCCCATCAGTGCTGCCAATCAGTGCTGCCAATCAGTGTCACCTATCAGTGCCAATCAGTGCTGCCTTTCAGTACCTATGAGTGCTGCCTATCAGTGCTTCCAATCAGTGTCCATCAGTGCATTGATTGCAGGGATGGGCAGTTGAACTCAGCAGCTAGGCACATGGGGGCTGGCCTGGTGGGGCACAACTGAAATCCGTCTGTTTATTAATTCCACATGCCGATCTTTAGTATAATAGGTAATCACCACACTACTATTTACAATAAACTACTGAAGGTAAATTAAAAAAGTGTCAGTAAAAGGCCTGCCGCTAAGCACTGTTATGTGTTCCCACACCACAAAAAAGAAAAGTGCAGTGCCAACTTACTAATCAATAACTTAACAATAATTGTGGAACCCTCTAATGTATGGAAATCTCAATAAACTTCAATATTACCACAATACCGGTGATATGTAACGTCAAATATAATACACATCAAACTGAAAAAATAAATACAAAATTAAACTTAGCAGGGATGGTGGAAACCCCTCTACAGATAATTGCAATACAAATTAACTTCAAGTGCGACAACTTTTTAGTTGGGAGGTTCACACCATTATAGCACTTCGGAATTTTTATTGTTTAGATTGTTACACTTAATTTTATATGTTTTAGTTACTATTATAATGTGAATTTTTGCGCTTGAAGTTCATTTTCCACAACCCTTGCTCAGTCCATGTCTTTATGGACCTTGCTTTGTGCACTGGTGCGCAGTCATGTTAGAACAGGAAGGGGTCATCCCCAAACTGTTCCCACAACATTGGGAGCATGAAATTATCCAAAATGTCTTGGTATGCTGATGTCTTAAGAGTTCCCTTCACTGGAACTAAGGGGCCAAGCCAAACCCCTGAAAAACAACCCCACACCATAATCCCCCCCTCTACCAAATGATTTGGACCAGTGCACAAAGCAAGGTCCATAAAGACATGGATGAGCGAGTTTGGGGTGGAGGAACTTGACTGGCCTTTACATTAAAGTGGAGACTGCGAGCCAGGCCCTCTCATCCAACATCACTGCCTGACCTCACAAATGCTCTTCTGGAAGAATGGTCAAACATTCCCATAGACACACTCCTAAACCTTGTGGACAGCCTTCCCAGAAGAGTTGAAGCTGTTATAGCGGCAAAGGGTGGGCCAACTCAATATTAAACCCTACAGACTTAAGCCTCATACACACGATTGGACTTTGTACAAACTTTCCCGTGGATTTTTGTACAAAGGGCGTTGGCCGCAAGTTTGTATTGCATACACACGATCAGACTTTTTAGGCAACAAACACGAATGTAGTGACGTTTCAACGTACTGAAGATACTTCAAAAGAGGACATTCTGATACTGATAGTGACAGCTCTTTGGATCTCATATTGAGAGTTGACAGCAACAGATTCCAAATGCAAATAGCACACTTGAAATGAACTCTGGACCTTTTATCTGCTCCTTGTACATAGGATAATGAGGGAATAACATAAACCTGGCCATGGAACAGCTGAGCAGCCAATTGTTCCATTACTTTTGGTCCCTTAAAAAGTGGGAGGCACATATACAAACTGTTGTAATTCCTACACCCTTTACCTGATTTGAATGTAAATACCCTCAAATTAAAGCTGGAAGTCTGCAGTTAAAGCACAAAAAGATTAGAATTGTGTCGATGTACCAATATTTATGGACCTGACCAGGGCCGGTGCTACCAGTAGGCAAACTAGGCGGCCGCCTAGGGCGCCTGACCACTGGTTTTCCTACTCTCTTTTCTCTGCAGCAAGCAACTAAGTCTCAGCATCAGCAGGCAGCCCGCTCCGTTCACACATAGTGTCAGAGGGGCAGCAGTGGTGGAGGACTGTGTCCCGACTCCCACAGCAAGCAAACATTCATTGATGGGCACTGGTAGGCTGCATTGAAGGGCGCTGTTAGCCTGCATTTGATGGGTGCTGGTGAGGCTACATTTGATGGGCGCTGGTGAGGCTACATTTGATGGACGCTGGTGAGGCTACATTTGATGGGCGCTGGTGAGGTTACATTTGATGGGCGCTGGTGAGGCTGCATTTGATGGGCGCTGGTGAGGCTGCATTTGATGGGCGCTGGTGAGGCTGCATTTGATGGGCGCTGGTGAGGCTGCATTTGATGGGTGCTGCTGAGGCTACATTTGATGGGCGCTGGTGAGGCTGCATTTGATGGGCGCTGGTGAGGCTGCATTTGATGGGCGCTGGTGAGGCTGCATTTGATGGGCGCTGGTGAGGCTGCATTTGATGGGTGCTGGTGAGGCTGCATTTGATGGGCGCTTTATTAAAAAGGTGGGATTTACATGGGCAGGGAAAAGGGGCGGAATCAGCCGGGGGGGGGGGGGGCGCAAAATGAGGTTTCGCCTAGGGTGTCAAAAATCCTTGCACCAGCCCTGGACCTGACTGTACGCATGTGTGTTTGAGCTTTGGGGTGCACACCCTAATGCAATATGCAATAGGCTGCGCACGCATATGATCTACAAGCATTGTAGGGAAATTCTATTTTCAAATTTCACAATACAGGTATTTTTTCTATGCAGAGCAGATCTTGACAGAACCATGAATGCCAACATGTACTGTGACATACTGAAGCAGAGCATGATCCCCCTCCCTTCGGAGACTGGCCTGCAGGGCAGTATTTCAACATAACGACCCCAAACACACCACCAAGATGACCACTGCTTTCTAAAGAAGCTGAGGGTAAAGGTGATGGCCTGGCCAAAGCATGTCTCCAGACCTAAACCCTATTGAGCATCTGTGGGGCATCCTCAAATGGAAGGTGGAGGAGCGCAAGGTCTCTAACATCCACCAGCTCTGTGATGCCATCATGGATGAGTGGAAGAGGACTCCAGTGGCAACCTGTGAAGCTCTGGTGAACTCCATGCCCAAGATGGTTAAGACAGTGCTGGAAAATAATGATGGCCACAAAAAATATTGACACTTTGGGCCCAATTTGGACATTTTCACTTAGGGGTGTACTCACTTTTGTTGCCAGCGGTTTAGACATTAATGGCTGTGTGTTGAGTTATTTTGAGGGGAAAGCAAATTTACACTGTTTTCTTCAGTGTTGTCACATTAAAAGATAATGTGAGGGGTGTACTTACTTTTGTAAGTTACTGTATATCAAGCTGATCTCTTTTACATATTTATCAAAAAAAAAAAACTGAGAACAGTATGCACTCCCTTTAATACTTGCTGAATGAGGTGATTAAATATGTTATATTATTGTCTAATCCTGGGAAAAAAAAGTCAATCGATTCTTTAATAGGGTCACTAAATCATCTGTAATGCCAATCTATGGACTTTGATTAATGAACCATTTAATGTGAGCACAATGGAAAACAGCTAGCCAAATAATTTGTTTTCACTCTTTTTAAATGTCACTGGTTTCTAGATGACCAAGTTATTTCCTTGAGGTTAAACTCTTTACCAGGCCCGAAAACTCATTATTTTTTTAACAACACGATAACATGGATATAAGTTACTCTGACAGTTCCGTCTGGAAAAAAAGAATTGAACCGTTATAATAATTAGGTTTTTAAGGGAGCAAGAATTAAGCCATTGGAACAGATTGCATTATAAAACGTAGTGTAATGCCCCGTACACACGATCGGACTAGAGTCCGCCGGACAATCTGACCGTGTGTGGGCTCCGGTGGACTTTTTCTTCCCAAAAGTCCGGCGGACTTGGTAAGAAGTTTTGACTCAAAACTATCAGCAGTCTGCGGCCAACCCCCCACCCCAAAGCAGCTTGTCCCCATGTTGATGAGGACAAGGGCCTCTTCCCGACAACCCTGGCCATTGGTTGTCGGGGTCTGCGGGCAGGGGGGTTTATCGGAATCCGGGAGCCCCCTTCAATAAGGGGGCCCCCAGATACCGCCCCCCCCATGTGAATGAGTATGGGGTACGATGTACCCATTCCCCTGGTGAAAAAAGTGTAAATAAAAAAAAAACACAACACAAGTTTTTAAAATACTTTATTACACAGCTCTGGGGGTCTTCTTCCGTCTTGGGGGGTCTTCTCGCCGGACTCCTCCGCTATCTTCTGCTAGCTCTTACTAGCGGAGGAGCCCGACTTTCTCCTTCTGCTTCTTCTTCTCCTTCCTTATCCGATGTTGACACAACGCTGTCTCCGCTTCTAATGGCTGCAACGCTAGTAAGAGAGCTGGAAGAAGAAAGCGGAGGCCCGGCAAGAAGAACAGAAGAGCGGAACAAGACCCCCAGACGGCGGCGATGAAGGAGAAAGCCGGGCTCCTCCGCTAGTAAAAGAGCTAGCAGAAGATAATGGAGGAGTCCGGCGAGAAGACCCCCCAAGATGGAAGAAGATCCCTGGAGCTGTGTAATAAAGTATTTTAAAAACTTTTGTTGTGTTTTTTTATTTACACTTTTTTCACCAGGTGAATGGGTAGGGGTACATCATTCACATAGGGTGGGGGGCCTTAATCTGGGGGCCCCCTTATTAAAGTTGATAAACCCCCCGCCCGCAGACCCCGACAACCAATGGCCAGGGTTGTCGGGAGGAGGCCCTTGTCCTCATCAACATGGGGACAAGGTGCTTTGGGGTGGGGGGGCCGCAGGGCCCCCCTTTCCCCAAAGCACCCCCCCATGTTGAGGGCACGCGGCCTGGTATGGCTCAGGAGTGGGGGCGCTCACTTGTCCCCACCCCCTTTCCTGACCGACAGGGCTGCGTGCTCGGATAAGGGTCTGATATGGATTTGGGGGGACCCTCACGCTGTTTTTCGGCATAGGAATTCCCCTTTAAATCCATGTAAAAAATTAAAAATACCGCGCTAGAAAAAATAAAATATTGAAAAAAAGGAAGGAAGCAGCAGCAAGTAACCATCAAACATCACTAAGGAAAACGTATAAAAAAAATTGCTGCGCTAGAAATATCAATGCCGTGATCATTAGAATTCAAGTGCTATAAACACTTCTGTGAGTGTGTGATTAAACAAATCTAGGTAGATCAATTCACCAATCGTGTTCTGAATGGGGTCAGTGATCATTCCAATACCATGAAGCGATCAGTACTATGAATACTTAGGCAATCACTACTATCAAGCAATCATCACTATAGGTATTCAAGACCAAGTGAAAAAAATATGAAGAAATAAAATAAAACAGTTGCATACATTAAATTAAATTTGAGCATTAAATCCAGTGCAACCTATATCTCTAATTGACGTGAGAGTATAAATCTGATACAATATATAAATGTCCACAGTTTAAGGAAGCGTTTAAATAGTCCATAAAGCCACTAAGAATCACACAGCAATGGCTATATGAAAAAATGTTCAGTCTCTATTTGCATCAAAGGGTCACTACTTCATCCAAAAGTTGCGGTATCCCAATAACTAAGGTGAGTGTGGGTCCTTACCCCATCAGGTGGACTCCCTAAAGAGCGGAGTCAAGGGCGCTGACAGATATAATCCTCTGTAAGGATATATGCCTCCTCTCCACTCCACCGGTCCTCCGGCAGCCGTCTCTACTCGTGGGGGAACGAAAGAAGTCCGGAACCTCACCAATAGTCTCCGGAATCACCCGACCAGGGAACACGGGCGGAGCTGGGATGATGGACAGGGCAGGTGGCACATCCCAGCGACCATACAGCGTCTTTCCGCGCTGTGGCTTAAGGATCTCCCTGATAGGATGTAACTTCCAGGGAGTCCTCCGAAGTATCACCTGCAAGGGAATCAACAGGGGGGAAAAAAGAAAAAACGGACTCCAATCGTGAAATACCGTAAAAAAGGGGGAATGTTTATTAATATAAAGAGAGACCACAGGGATAACCCATAAGGTCACATTAACAAGTAAGAAAAAAACGTTTTTCTTAATGGTAGCACAAATTAAAAAACTAACTAAAAACCGGTTAAAATAAAATCAAATATACACCCGTGCATGGGAATCCTATAAACGTGATGGTATCAGCATAACCTGCCCGACATGTTTCGTAATACCTTACGTCTTCCTGGGGCCCATACCAGGTGACGGGGCTAGCAAGGTGTCAATCTCGCCGATGGAGGTGGCGGCATTGACTTCCTTTGCTAGTCCCATCTACCTGGAGTCACCTTCTAAATGAACGGACTTTACTCCGTGGAAAAGTCTGGCGGACCTCCGCCAACAATCCGCCGGAAAAGTCCGGGCGTGTGTGGGGGCAAGTCCGCACGTTCGGAAAGTCCGGCGGACTTCCGCCGGATAGTCCGGCTGAAAAGTCCAGGTACCAAGTAGGGGTACCATTACCATTTCACACAGGGGGGGGCGGGATCTGGGGGTCCCCAAAGCAAAGGCCAGGGTTGTGGGTATGAGGCCCTTGTCCTCATTAACATTGGGACAAGGTGCTTTGGGGTCCCCTCCCAATGTTGAGGGCATGTGGCCTGGTACGGTTCAGGAGGGGGGGCTCTCTCGTCCCCCCTCTTTTCCTGCGGCCTGCCAGGTTGCGTGCTTGGATAAGGGTCTGGTATGGATTTTGAGGGGGGCCCCCACGCCATTTTTTTTTTTTTGGCGCGGGGTTCCCCTTAAAAGCCATACCAGACCTAAAGGGCCTGGTATGGATTTTGAGGGGGACCCCCATGCCATTTGTTTTTTTTTTTTGCACAGGGCTCCCCTTATATCCATACCAGACCTGAAGGGCCTGGTATGCTTTTGGAGGGGAACCCATGCCATTTCTTTTTTTAAATTAAAGTCGTCTGGCCTGGGGGCGACTTAAAGTCATGTTGTAATTCGCCCCAAGTCGTGTTGTAAGTCGCCCCAAGTCGTGTTGTAAGTCGCCCTAAGTCACGCTGGAAGTTGCCCCTGTGTGAATGGACTGTTAATAATAACGACCTGCGCTATTATCAATGGCATATTACTATCGCGGTGCGCCAGCATATTAAGTGTTGCGCTTATACGTGCGTCGGTTCATATGCTCAATGAAGAATTTATCTGGCGCACGGATTAAGGTCTGAACCTTCGCATCGCATTCATCTTAGTAAATGACCCCCAAAGTCTCCTTCTATAGCTGAGCTGTCGGCTTAGGTATGCTGTCCGTGTAAACAAGGCAGAACAGTAACGTACAGACATACATACATACACACACATGCATAAATATATGTATGTACACGCATACATATACATACATATGTGCGTACTGTACATACACACACACCTGCACTCATACATAAACTCACATACATATATACACACTTTACATAAATAAATAAAAGCTGACAATTGTTAGCACCCCTGTCAGAGGTAAATGGTTTGTCTCAACCCTCTAACTGCCACTCCGGAAGTTGACAAATAATAAACTTATTGGCTAGATCACCAGGTGAAAATAAAAGAAAAAAGTTTAAAAAAATAAAACGAATACAGCTACAGCGTAAATGTATTGACAGGCTGCAATATAATCAATTTTTATTTTTGGGTTTAAAACAGCTTTAACCCTGACTAACTCCCACCCCCCCCCCCCCCCCAAAAAAAAATCCCTTACACTTTTCCTTGTCTCAAAATAGAATACAAACATACTTAATAAACCATGGAGTCCACACAGTTGTCTTGCTTGAAACACAAGTACTTTCCTCACGCTCTTCTCCAGCACTGCACTTTTACTGGAGATTTGACACATATGCAGTCTACATGACCCCATGGTGTGCCTGCGCATGTGCCAAATTCCCCCACGCATGCACAGACATGCCATGGGTCTTTGTCATATCTCTAGCATAGACCATTTGGTGAGTAGACACATGTGCAAAAGCTCTGAGTCTACATTACACATATCAGTAGGCATTTTGTGAGATCTCGCACACACACAAGAGACCTGCTGCATATCATCCTGGCCTAGGCCGGGATTTAGCTAGCAGAAAGTGGCAATCGGTAGCACGTTGTGCTTCTGTTCAGACACACCACATTTCTAATCTCTCTATGACATAGGCTCTTTACCATGTGATCAGACGTGTCCAATCACAGCTGATCACATCATAACCAGGAAGTGCCAGTTATTGGCTTTCCTCTATTTGTGCGAGTAGGGGAGAGCTGATAAGCGGCTCTCCTGACAGGGTGGGGGGGGGGGTTGGGGGGTTTGCGCTGATAATCAGTGCATTGATTATCAGTGCAGCCCAATCAGCAGTGCCCACCAGGATACCCACAAGTGCCACCCAGGATGCGAATCTGTGCCCACCTGGGATGCGAATCTGTGCCCACCTGGGATGACAATCAGTGCCCATCGGTAATGCCTCTCGTGGCCTCCTCATCAGTGCTGCCTATCAGTGTCATCTATCATTGTCTATCAGTGGCAATCATTGCCCATCAGTGCCGCTCATCAGTGCGTATCAGTGCTGCCTATCAGTGCCCATCAGTGCTGCATATTAGTGCCTCCACATAAGTGCCCATCAGTGCGCCTCATGGGCAGGAGAGAGGACCTTTCTAAAATGGGTGAAGTTCTGTTTTAAATGCATCTTACTGGACAGTGAAATAGCAGTTGTACAGTATATGGGATTACCCATTTAACACTGGGCCCCAGTAGCAAAGTGATAGTGTAATGCGGTCCCTCTTTATACCCCATGTTTAGCAGTGAGCGCAGGCTCTTTAATTCTCTTTCACACAATGTAGTTGGTTCCCCCAACCTCCAGGACTCTTGATCACACCCTGAGGATATAAATCCCAGTGCTTCCTGCCTTCTAGAGTTCAGAAAGACTGCGCCTGATGAGACAGCAGTGACTAAGCACATTAGTGGTCACCAGGCGGGGGTCCTCTTTAATTAGCGTGTGGGCTGCCTCTTAAGACCCAGTTACTGTAGTGGGCATTGTGCTAGCTGGCCCACAATACTGCCTTTTCAGTACACTGGCCCTGTATCTTCAGCCTCCTATGTGTACACCCCTCCCTGGGACTTCTGCCATGGCTTGGACATACTGGGTTACTAGCTATAGCCAGCCTCTTTGTGAGAGAGGTGTTACCCCCCCCCCCCCCCCCAGGAAACTGCAAGTAGCTGTGTTTGCACTATGTAGGCAGGTTCAAATGCTAGACAGCTAATGCCCTGGCTTGGGGGAAAGGGTTAACGGTATTTCCTTGCTTTGGGTTGCTTCTGCTGGACTCTGCCCCCCTCCCTGAGCTCATAAATTCAGGAGGGAGACTCTGCCCAGACATGTTCCAGCCATATGGGAAGCAGGGAAGGCTGGCAGCTGAACTCAATGTAACATCACCCCCCCCCCCCCCCCCCCCCGGGAGGGGCTCCACTCCTCTCTGCCTTTAGCTACTGTCTATCCTGGCTGACATTACTGAAGATTCTGCCCGAGGAACCTGCCAACACAACATGCCTGGAGCTGCTGATACCTTAAGACTTGTAAAGGCAGAATGTTTTTTATCTTAATGCATTCTATGCATTAAGATAAAAAATATTTTGTGTTTAGCAGCCCCCCCCCCCCCCCCAGCTCCCCATCTCTCTCCAGCGATGTCCATGAATGTCTAAGGCATCTGGGACACTCCTCCTTGATGACTAAGGCACAGCAGCGGCGCCAGTGGCTCCCAAGGCTGTCAATCAAAGTCAGTCAGCCAATCAGGGGAGAGAGGGGGCAGGGCTCCGTGTCTAAATGGACACACGAAGCTGTGACTTGGCTCCAGTGCCCCCATAGGAAGCTGCTGACTGTGGAAGCACTTGATAGGAGGGAGGGGCCATGAGCAGCAAAGAGAGACCTGAGAAGAGGAGGATTGGTGCTGCTCTGTGAAAAACAGACTGCACAGAGGAGGTAAGTATAACATGTTTGTTATTTTATTTTGTTTTTTAAACAAGACTTTCCAATCATGTTAAAGCGGTTCTGCACACATTTCATTTAGTAAATCTCCTTGCCTTCCAAATCAGGCAAAGAGTACTAAATGAAGTGTGTTTTTTTTTTTTTTCACTTACCTTGTAATCGATGACTTCCTGTCCTCTGTCTCTGCAGGGATCTGGTGTCATTGATCCCAGGAGTCTGTGCGGGCATCTTCCGAAATCTCGCGAGATTTCGGAGATCGTGAGCTGCACTTTGCCGTTACTGCGCACGCGCGAGCTCGGCGCAGTAACGGCGGTGCATGCTGGGCCATCTAAAGTGCCTGTGGGGTTTCACATGCCCACAGGCAAGATGGCCCCCAGCAGAAAAGCAGCATATAAATAATTTTATTGGAGGAAAACCGGCTGCGATCGAGATGGAAGATGGAACAGGTGAGTCCCCCAATTTAGCTATTAATCCTTGGCATATTCCCCAAAAAAAAACAAAAAAAAAAACACAGTGCAGAACCGCTTTAAGTCCTCCCTGAAGAACACAGCTCTGGAGATGTGCAACTGTGGACTCTGCTTTATATGGATTCTTGCCTGTGCACGTATGCTGGGGCAGCCACAAGCCTGTAGTTAGGGACTAGGGATGTTAGGAAAAGACAGCACTTTATGTTGAACTGTTATCAGAGCAGCTCATAGCCTACCTCCTGATTGGTCAGTGCTCCAGCAAATGGGACCAACCTGCGTGATAGAGACCCTAGGGACCTAACCGTATGGTGCAGAAGAGGAAAGAGTTAATTATGAGTGTGCATGGGTTCTGCGCTGCCGCTGGTTGCCAGCGGGACCCGCTCTGCCACTGAAAGATAGGTGGGCAACAGACTCAAGCTGGACTGGTGGAACGGGACACTGCTATGTGGTGTCTCCTTCAAAATGTTACATCCTGAGCAGGTGTATGTATCATGAGACCGAGAGGCACCTGTATGACAGCTTCAGGTTATACAGAGACACCAGGTGTAAAGTTTGCTTCTAAGTTGGAGCACTGCCATAATGTTGATGTCACATGAACGAGGCCCCGCCTGGTCCCGAGCATAAGAGAGCGTGTCCAGAGGAAGAAGAGTGAGAGAGAGCAAAAGGCCGCGTGTGCACTGGGCAAGTAGGCCCCGCCCATAAATAGACTGAAATGTACTGTGCTGTTTATTACTATTAATTTCTTCTTATATTCAGTTCTCTTAGATACTGTTATTCTGTATTGTGCTGCCACCAAGTTGCCTTTGTGGGAAATACCCATAGGCAGCCCTGTACTACAATAGTTGCACTGGCTGTTATACTTTGTCTTATGGTTGTTATATACCCCTTTTCCATTTTTTGTTCCATTGTCAATGCATCGTGCATTCATACAGAAAACATCAAGTTGCTGTTTGACCATTTGGTTAGTACCTTTACATGACTAAATTAAACCAGCGAGAAGAACACAATGAACTTTTCTGGCCTATGAGGGTAATAGCGGGCCTTTTGGTAGTCTGTTCTTAGGTAGGACTTTTCTCAGTTTAAAAGATTTAAACAGTGTACAGCAATGTTTCTCAACTCCAGTCCTCAAGTACCCCCTAACAGGTCATGTTTTCAGTATTTCCATTATTTTGCACAGGTGATTTAATCAGTTTCACTGCCTTAGTAATTACCACAGCCGTTTCATCTGAAGGAAATCCTGAAAACATGACCTGTTGGGGGTACTCGAGGACTGGAGTTGAGAAACATTGGTGTACAGGACTTCTGGCAACCATGATAAAACCATGATAAAAGGACTCATATGCATGAATGAGGCCAACACTTTGCAAAGGGTTACTGCCATCTAGTGTTTAACAATTATGATGTAGACAGACCAAAGGAAAAATACCATGATTTTATTTGTTTCCTCTATTGGAATTTATTATGCACTGTTTGGCACAATATTGGCTGAAGGTTTCCTTTAAAGCTCATTTCATCTTCTGCAAAATGTAGAGATTGTTATGATATTGTCCATCACTGACTGTTACCATCAGTACATTTGCTGCTTCAAGCCCCTGGACAACAGAAAAAGCTCTTTCTTAACAAAACTATGGGGAGTAGGATTTACTGGCTGTTATGCTGACCCTCTGACTTCAATATTTTGAGGTTAAATTTCTAAAGGCAAAAGGACTGTGCACTTTGCAAGTGCAGTCAAACTCATGCATTTGTACCAGAGTTAAGTAAATGAGGTAAACTTCACTTTGCAAAGAATACCCAATCACATGCAAGGAAAATAAAGAAACAGCATTTTTGTTGCACATGATTGGATGACAGATGTCAGCTTACTCATTTAGCAAGCCCAGCCTAGAGCAAATGCCCTAGCAGAGTGCAACGGCACTTGCAAAGTGCACAATCTATTTTCCCCATAAATCAACCCCATTGAGTCACTAATCTTAGACCTGTATGCATATCAGGAATGTCAGAGTAGAGTTATGCCCCGTACACACCGTCGGAAATTCCGACCACAAAATCCGTCGGATTTTTTCCGATGGATTTTGTCCGACACTGGTGTTGCATACACACGGTCGGACAAAGTTGTCGGAAAATCCGATCTTCCTGAACGTAGTGACATTCGTTGCGTACGACGGGACTACGTAGAGGCTAGAAACCAATAGCTTTGGTCTTGTAATGTGATCTGAGCATGCGTGGCACTTTGTCCATCGGAATTTCGCTACACACGATCAGAAAAAGTCTGACAGGACTTTGTTGTCGGAAAATTTGAGAGCAGGATCTCAAACTGAAATTCCGACGGAAAAAGTCCGATGGAGCCCACACACGGTCGGAATTTCCGACAACATGGTCCGACAGGACATTTTCCGTCGGAAAATCCGACCGTGTGTACGGGGCATTAGAAGACTTTATCGGCATACTTGTTCTAAGTTAGCATTGAGGCACCAAGGAGAAGTTAGTAATGGTGGCCTTTGTGCTTCTTTCAGGAAAAGTTTCTATTAAAGTGTATGCAAACCATGAATTAAAAGATGAACGTCCCCTGTTTGTTCTTCGTTGGTGTCTTACAAATATTGTTAGAAGCATTTTGTTTGACAAATGCAAAAAAAACTGTTGATCTTGTCAGAAATTCAGAGTTGTCTTGTGTCCTCTCCACACTTCCAGTGTTATCTCAGCGGGTCTCTTTACACCTCCGAGTTCTTATAATGGACTACAGAATGGTTAGCCTTCATGTTGTAGAGATTTAAAGCAGATTTCCACCCAAAAGTGGAACTTTCGCTTATGTTTATCTGATTCCTCCCCCACCCTCCATATTTGGCACCTTTTGTGCGGGAGGGGGGAGCGGATACCTGTCTTTGACAGGTATTCTGTCCCCACTTCTGGGAGACCGTGCCGTGGCGAAGTACCTCACAGCTCTGTTCCCCTCCTTCTTCTGCTGGGCCAGTGAGAGAGCGCAGTGCGCTTCACGCATGCGCAGTAGGGGACCAACTGGGAAGCCGAAAGGCTACACTGCCGGGTTCCCTTACCGGCAATGCACCCGGTGGCAGCACCCGACAGCTGATGGAAACATCAGCTGAGGTGCCGACATCGCTGGACAGGTAAATGTCCTATGTGTAGCTGCTGACTTTTAATTTTTAAAGGGGCGGGCAGACCTCTGCTTTAAGAGTGAGAGTGGTTGAGTGGTTTAGCAAAAGACACTGGGCAGGGCTGACACCACTCAGTCCACAAAAATATGTTTTCAGCCAACAACAAGACATACTGAGTGTATTCCTGGCTGATCAATAGGTATTTTTCTATACTTGCAAAGACTCTAAAGGGGTAAAACATACACTTTAAAGTGATACTAAACACTGTTAAATTTACATTGTCCTTCTCTTTCTGTATGTGAATGATGGCACTGTAATTATTTAAATTAAAAAAACAGCTGTCACATGACCCAGCTCTTTACCAGTCTATCTGCAGGGAAACATAAGAAGGAGGAGCTTATAGTGCTCTGTTGCTGGTCACATATTCAAAATAAAAAAAAAGAAACAGCAGTCTTTGTAATACAAAGGAAAAATAACGAATTAATATAAAAGTTTTAATTTGACCTCTGCCGGGTTAGCCCCCCCATATCAAAATTTTTGAAAAAATCTTATGCAGTTTGTTAGATCTTTGTTAGATCAGGTTAGATCAACCGTTGTTTGCGTTATATCTCACACAGAGGAAGCAATATTAACAGTTATTTGCTGGAGGGGCTTCTTGAGCCCCTCCTTTGTTGCCTTGGCGGTATGTTTTGGGTCATTATCATACTGGAAGACCCATCCACAACCCATCTTCAGTGTTCTGGCTGAGGGAAGAAGGTTCTCATCCAAGATTTTACAATACACGGCCCCGTCCATTGGCCCCTTAATGCGGCAAAGTCAGTCTGTACCTTAAGCACAGAAACAGCCCCAAAGCATAATGTTTCCACCTCCATGCTTGAATGTTGGGATGGTGTTCTTAGGGTCATAGTCAGAATTTTTCTTTCTCCCGAAACATGGCGAGTCGAGTTAATGCCAAAGAGCTCAGTTTTGGACCTCTGCCGGGTTAGCCCCCACATATCAAAATTTTTGAAAAAATCTTATGCAGTTTGTTAGATCTTTGTTAGATCAGGTTAGATCAACCATTGTTTGCGTTAGATCTCACACAGAAGAAGCAATATTAACAGTTATTTGCTGGGGGGGGGCTAACCCGTCATCAGCCCCCCCTTATCAAAAAATGTTGGAAGCTATTTGTTAGATCTGGTAAGATCAAGTGGTTTTAATGTTAGATCTCTTATCTCTTAGAGACTTATTAAGTGATTAATGAGGGGGGCTGGCCCCCCTTACGAAACTTTCTGGCGAAAAATCATCTAGACTAATAGATATATGTTAGATCCGGTAAGATCAAAAGGTTTTAACGTTAGATCTCACATAATTTCATAGATATTCCACATAAAAGTAGAGATATTAGGTGGTACATAAGGACGGGTTAGCCCCCCCACATGCAATTTTCTGGCCAAAAATCATCTAGACTAATAGATATTCGTTAGATCCGGTAAGATCAAGTGGTTTTAATGTTAGATCTCACATAATTTCAGAGATATTCCACATAAAAGTAGAGATATTAGGTGGTACATAAGGACGGGTTAGCCCCCCTTATGAAACTTTCTGGACGAAAAATCATCTAGACTAATAGATATATGTTAGATCCGGTAAGATCAAGAGGTTTTAACGTTAGATCTCACATAATTTCATAGATATTCCACATAAAAGTAGAGATATTAGGTGGTACATAAGGACGGGTTAACCCCCCCACATGCAATTTTCTGGCCAAAAATCATCTAGACTAATAGATATTCGTTAGATCCGGTAAGATCAAGTGGTTTTAATGTTAGATCTCACATAATTTCAGAGATATTCCACATAAAAATAGAGATATTTGGTGGTACATAAGGATGGGTTAGCCCCCTCACATGCAATTTTCTGGGCAAAAATAATTCATGCTAATAGATATTCGTTAGATCCGGTAAGAACAAGTGTTTTTTTTTTTCAATTAACGTTTTTTATTGGTTGTTTAAATAAGGTTAACAATACACAGATGTAAAGGAGTCAATAAAAGCAAATGCAAGAACAAAGCAACGCGCAGTCTATACGCAGTAGAGTTAGGAGGGGGTAAACCGTTTGCGTAAGCAGTTTGATCTATAATCCAACTCCTTTAGCAACAATGCCAGTAGAGCACAACATAATAAACAGTATCTTTTAGAACTGATATCACATATAACCGTGCAGAGATAGTCTGCGAATCAAGGAAAAGTGGGGAAATAAAGGAAAGATAGAAGAAATAAGATAAAAGAGGGCAGTAGATTACCCCTGTATTGGCTCACCGCAAGTCCTCCCGGAGATGCTACCTCTCCCAGACTACATTGTACTCGTCCAACCTATCCTGTATTCTGGCCGTAATTTTCTCCATGCGTTCCACGTCTTTGATCCTGGAGTACAGGGCTTCTTGGAATGGGGTGAATTTTTCTTCCAATTAAGGGCAATTAGGCACTGGGCTGCTGTGAGAATGTGTTTTCTTGCATGGTTTAGCTATTTTTGGTTGGGAGAGGCCGTACAAGAAAAATGTAGGCGTCAGCGTTATTGGTACCTCAAAGAGTTGGGTTAATAATTGTTGGGTCAAGCTCCAGAACAGGGCTATGAGAGGACATGACCAGTAAATGTGGAAGAGAGAGCCTCTGTCTCATTGGCAGCGCCAACATCGGTCAGAGGTGGAGGGGTAAATTTTATGGAGTACAGCTGGGGTCTGGTACCAAAAGAAGAGAATCTTATACGGATTTTCTTTATAGAGGGTACATAGGGAACTTTTGGCAGCCTGCCTCCAGACTGCCTGCCATGCCTCCACTGGGAGGTCCTCTCCCAACTCTTTCTCCCAGCGTAACGTGTATGCGTGTTTTACCACGTACTGGTATTAGGTATGCATTTAGGATCTGATACATGTCTGAGATCAGTCCTCTACGAGTTCACCCTTATTATGTTCCACCACCTAATATCTCTATTTTTATGTGGAATATCTCTGAAATTATGTGAGATCTAACATAAAAACCACTTGATCTTACTGGATCTAACGAATATACTTTCCTAAATGTACATAATATAACTGGGTACTGACATTTATAGGTAAAGTTGATCCAGGGAAAATCCGATTGCCTCTAGGGGGATCAGGAAGGGATTTTTTTTTCCCCTGCTGTAGCAGATTGGAGCATGCTCTTTTTTTTTTGCCTTCCTCTGGATCAACTGTGGGTATAATATGGGGTTTATTGGATTGTACGATATATTTTATTTTTATTGATTATTTCTTTTTTTTTATGGTTGAACTGGATGGACTTGTGTCTTTTTTCGGCCTAGCTAACTATGTAACTATGTAACTATGTAACTATGAATATCTATTAGCCTGAATGATTTTTGGCCAGAAAATTGCATGTGGGGGGTCAACCCATCCTTATGTACCACCTAATATCTCTATTTTTATGTGGAATATCTCTGTGAGATCTAACGAATATCTATTAGCATCTATTAGGCCAGAAAATTTGATAAGGGGGGGCCAACCCGTGCTTAAGTACCACCTAATATCTCTATTTTTATGTGGAATATCTCTGAAATGATGTGAGATCTAACATTAAAACTATTTGATCTTACCGGATCTAACGAATATCTATTAGCCTGAATGATTTTTGGCCAGAAATTTGATAGAGGGGAGGGAGGAGTTCTATAGTCTATTATAGAGGTGGGGAGGGGTCCTGTAGATCTATAGAGGTGGGGGTCTTCTAGTGCTATAGAGGTGGAGGAGGGGTCCTGTAGTCCTATAGAGACGGGGAGGTGTTCTGTAGATCTATAGAGATGGGGTGTCCTGTAGATCTATAGAGCTGGGGAGGTGTCCTGTAGATCTATATAGGTGGGGAGGGGTCCTGTAGTTCTATAGAGGTGAGGGGTCCTGTAGTTCTATAGAGGCAGGGAAGGGGTCCTGTAGCTCTATAGAGACGTGGGGGGTCCTGTAGTTCTATAGAGGCAGGGAAGGGGTCCTGTAGCTCTATAGAGACGTGGGGGGGAGTTCTATAGTTTATCATAGAGGTGGGGGAGGAGTTCTATAGTTTATTATAGAGATGAGGGAGGAGTTCTGTAGTTTATTATAGAGGTGAGGGAGGCGTTCTATAGTTTATTATAGCGATTGGGGGGTTGTATAGATTATAATAGAGGTGAGGGAGGAGTACTATAGTTCATTATAGAGATTTGGGGGGGTTATAGTTTTATTATAGAGGTGAGGGAGGAGTTCTATTGTTTATTATAGAGATTGGGGGGTGGTGTTGTATAGTTTATTATAGAGATGAGGGAATAGTTCTATAGTTTATTATAGAGATTTGGGAGAGGTTGTTTAGTTTATTATAGAGGTGAGGGATGAGTTCTATATTTTATTACATTATTATAGAGGTGGGGGAGGGGTCCTGTAGATCTATAGAGGTGGGGGGAGGGGTCTTCTAGTTCTATAGAGGCATGGGAGGGGTCCTGTATAGTTCTATAGAGGCATGGGAGGGGTCCTGTAGAGCTGGGGGAGGTGTCCTGTAGATATATATAGAGCTGGGGAAGAGGTCTTGTAGATCTATAGAGGTGGGGGGTCCTGTAGTTCTATAGAGACAAGGGAGGGGTCATATAGATCTATAGAGGTGGGAGAAAAATCATGTAGTTCTATAGAGGTGGGGGAGGGGTCATGTAGATCTATAGAGGTGGGAAAGGGGTCCTGTAGATCTATATAGGTGGGGGGTGGGTCTTGTAGTTCTAAATAGGCAAGGGGGAGGGGGTCCTGTAGTTCTATAGAGGCTGGGGAGGGGTCCTGTAGCTCTATAGAGATGGGGTGGTGTCCTGTAGATCTATAGAGGTGAGGTATGATGAAGTTACGCGATCGTGGCGCCACATGTAGGGAACGGAAAGGCACTCAGACTGACGTGGGCTAACAAGCTCGCCGCTCGTGGAGATAAGTTAATTTTACTTTATGTTTTGTGAGTACCCTATTGCTGTTTAAAGAGGAAGTAAACCCTAATGGGTTTACTTCCTCTTTGTTTACCTGCAAAGGTAAAGCATAATGGACTACTATGCATCGCATAGTAGCCCATTATGTGTCACTTACCTGACACAGGAGCCAGCGAAGTCACCGCTGTCCCCTTGTGTACGGCGCCTCCATCTTCTTGGTGGATCTCGCGGCTCCGCCGCTGTCATTCGACGGCGCCGCAATGACGTCACTCGCGGCATATCACCGTTGAGAGCAGCCTTCTCAGTGCGCCTGCGCGCCGCTGTCTACGGCGCATGCGCCATAGACAGCGGTGCCTGTATTTTGGCAAATATCTCCTAAACCGTGTAGGTTTAGGAGATATTTCTTGGACCTACAGGTAAACCTTAATCTAGGCTTACCTGTAGGTTCAAGTGGTTTGTAAGGGTTTACAACCACTTTAAATAAAAAACACTCATGTTTTAAAAAAGACTATACTATCCGGAATCCCCCTTCTTTTTATCACTCTCCTTTGCATCTACGAGAGATAGACAAGCACAGACCCATATTGGTCCAGGAAGCAGCCATCCCAAGTGTATATATATATATATATATATATATATATATATATATATATATATATGCGGTTACCTCATTACCGCAAGGTAAGAGGCCACTTCTATTGGTGTGTATCTTTTTGCACGAAGAGGAGATTTGTATCCCTCCAGCACCCTTTATTATTTGCATTGGAATGCCTATTTGCACAAAGGAGAAAATCATTTATTTTACTATGTGATTGCAATATTTGCACATTTGGGACTATATTGGACTTTACAGTATAACTGCAGCTGTCACAACGGAAGATTCTATTTTGTTTTTTGCATTCTGCAGGTTATTTGCACATTGGAAAATAAAAAAAGCTGCGCATGCCAATACACAAAATTGACTAAGTGAATAAACTTGAATTCAAACACTGAGTCGTAAAGCATCAACTCAGAAATAGTGAAATAACATTAGAAACTTCTCTTACATAATATAAATAATACGTAAACACCCAGTGAAAAATAATTAGGTGACAAATGAAATCATATAAATAAATATGAATAACCAATTGCAAGGAAAGTTCATATATGGGCCAGTGATGGCCAAAAAAATCACAAAAAGTTCAATTGTGAATTAATGTGGTCACAAAAATGTCCAATAGTGAAAACATTAACCAATAATATCAAAAACAAGAAAAAATGTTGGTGTATCAATCTGGGATATTGAGCGGTGATCGTCATACATCAAATCTTGTCCAACTTGTATTCAGGTGAATTTTTGCAAACACCACCACCAGAAAAAAGGAAAAAGATGGCCCCTTACCGAAACTAGTTGACCCCCCGTCACAGAGGGTCAATCAGGCTTGTGTTTAGTTTGTCTTTAAACGACCATCAGAGGGACAACACCCATAGACCTCCGGGACACTCCTGTAGCTTAAAAAGACCTCCGACTCATACTCGGAGAATCAGGCAAACCATATGCAGCATATAAAGAGATGAAAACACTCCAGATAGTGCATTAACTCCAAAACAATCTTCTAGTATTGAGCGACGCACTGTCACCACCTCAATACTAGAAGATACCAGTGTTTGTGCCAAATTCGTTTTTGAGTGTATCCGGCCGGTGCACCAGACGTTCCCTGGCTGTTCATCCTCATTTATACATGTGAGTTGCTATGTTTCCTTTTTTAATAAATCAGTTTTGGAGTTAATCTGGAGTGTTTTCATCTCTTTATATGCTGCATATGGTTTGCCTGATTCTCCGAGTACGAGTCGGAGGTCTTTTTAAGCTACAGGAGTGTCCCGGAGGTCTATGGGTGTTGTCCCTCTGATGGTCGTTTAAAGACAAACTAAACACAAGCCTGATTGACCCTCTGTGACGGGGGTCAACTAGTTTCGGTAAGGGGCCATCTTTTTCCTTTTTTCTGGTGGTGGTGTTTGCAAAAATTCACCTGAAAACAAGTTGGACAAGATTTGATGTATGACGATCACCGTTCAATATCCCAAATTGATACACCAACATTTTTTCTTGTTTTTGATATTATTGGTTAATGTTTTCACTATTGGACATTTTTGTGACCACATTAATTCACAATTGAACTTTTTGTGATTTTTTGGCCATCACTGGCCCATATATGAACTTTCCTTGCAATTGGTTATTCATATTTATTTATATGATTTCATTTGTCACCTAATTATTTTTCACTGGGTGTTTACGTATTATTTATATTATGTAAGAGAAGTTTCTAATGTTATTTCACTATTTCTGAGTTGATGCTTTACGACTCAGTGTTTGAATTCAAGTTTATTCACTTAGTCAATTTTGTGTATTGGCATGCGCAGCTTTTTTTCTTTTCCAATCTGTTTTTCACTGTTTATATATATACGGTATAGTTGCTGCAGCCCCACCAGGTAGAATTAGACCTGTACTGAAATCCAAGGTATACCCACAATTTTAATCCCTAGCGCAGTTTCTCTTCTAATTTTCTATTATTTGCACATTGCACAGGAAGTTTTTGCTGCCGATTATTGCACATTTGTCTCATGATTATGCACAATTTTTTTGCATATATTGTATATTGAATAGTTTTTTCACAGTGTTATTAGTATTTATTTATGCACTTTGCTAATAGTCAATTTATTTATATTGATTATATTATGATTTGCATACCATATACATAGAAGTCTCAACACGGTGTATTTTGCACCTTTTATACCAGCCACCTCAATTTTGCGATTATTATTTGCATAATTGGTTTATTTCCATTGAAATTACCTGTGTACTGCTACCTACATTTTTCCATTCTGTTGTGAATAGCGCAACACCAACCCCCTTTTAATTCTATTTCTTTATGGGTATGGTTTGACCCTTATTCGGTGCTAGCAGCAGTTCCACCCTCCTCCTCTTGCATATGGTAACGCAGGAATAACTATATATCCTTAACAGGTGAGGGGCCATGTAGTTCTATAAAGGCGGGGAGGAGTCCTGTAGATCTATAGATCTATAGAGGTGGGAGGTGTCCTGTAGATCTATAGAGGTGGGGGAGGTGTCTTGTAGTTCTAAAGAGGCGAGGGGAGGGGTCCTGTAGTTATATAGAGATGGGGAGGGGTCCTGTAGCTCTATAAAGGTGGGGGGAGGGGTGCTGTAGATCTATAGAGGTGGGAAAGGGGTCCTGTAGATCTATATAGGTGGGGAGGGGTCTTGTAGTTCTAAATAGGCAAGGGGGGGTTCTGTAGTTCTATAGAGGCAGGGGAGGGCTCCTGTAGCTCTATAGAGATGGGAGAGGGGTCCTGTAGATCTATAGAGGTGAGTTGTCATGTAGTTCTATAGAGGTGGGGGAGGGGGTCCTATAGATCTATAGAGGTGGGAGAGGGGTCCTGTAGATCTATAGAGGTGGGGAGGGGTCTTTTAGTTCTATAGAGGTGAGGGGGAGGGGTGCTGTAGTTCAGTACATAAGTGGGGGAGGGGTCCTGTAGAACTATAGAGGTGGGGGAGGAGTTCTATAGTTTATTATATAGGTGGGGGAGGGGTCCTGTAGATCTATAGAGGTGTGGGAGGAGTTCTATAGTTTATTATCTAGGTGGGGAGGGGTCCTCTCTATAATACAGAATCCTCTATAGAACTCCACATCCGGGGATTCCTCCTCCAAGGCCCGACTTTGCTGTGCGGTAATGCTGGGACATGTAGCTCCTCCCCCTCTGCTCCTGATTGGTCAGTCCCCCTCCCTGAGCCATCAGGATCTCCAATCACAGCCGCTTCTTGTTGTCACATCCCTTCCTGTCTTCCGTGGGGATGTCACATGACAGGATGTGAAGTCTCCGCCCCTCAATGTCCCCCCGGCTGCCATCTTTGATAATGGCCAGTGCCAGTCTGAGCTTCTCTCTCCTCATGATCTATAGTAATATAATGTGATCTCATGGAGTCATCCATAGTGTGTGTACCCCGGAGAGCCGCCAAGGGGGGAATATTATAAAAATCATGCATTAAAAAGGGGATCAACACCAGAGATAAAACAATAATTCTCCCGCTCTACAACACTCTGGTCTGGCCGCACCTGGAGTATGCTGTGCAGTTCTGGGCACGAATCCTCAGGAAGGATGTACTGGAAATGGAACGAGTACAAAGAAGGGCAACTAAGCTAATAAAGGGTCTGGAGGATATTAGTTATGAGGAAAGGTTCCGAGCACCGAACTTAATCTCTCTGGAGAAGAGACACTTGAGAGGGGATATGATTTCAATTTAGAAATACCATACAGGTGACCCCACAATAGGGATAAAACTTTTTTGCAGAAGGAAGTTTAACAAGACTCGAGGCCACTCATTAAAATTAGAAAAAAAAGAGGTTTAACCTTAAACTACGTAGAGGGTTCTTTATTGTAAGAGCGGTAAGGATGTGGAATTCCCTTCCACAGGAGGTGGTATCAGCGGGGAGCATCGATGGTTTCAAAAAACTATTAGATAAGCACCTGAACTACTGCAACATACAGGGATATACAATGTAATACTGACATATAATCACACACATAGGTTGGACTTAATGGACTTGTGTCTTTTTTCAACCTCACCTACTATGTAACTATGACAGCACTTTTTTTGTCTTGCATCACTGGGGTTCTCAATTTAATACCAAGACATCACACTATATGCATGCAATACTCCTGTTCCCCCTGTGCTTGTGTGGGTTTCCTTCCAAAGACATGCTGGTAGGTTAGTTGGATCCTGTCTAAATTAGCTCTAGTATGTACAGTATGTATGCATTCATGTGAGGTAGGGACCTTAGATTGTAAGCTCTTTGAGGGCATGGACTAATGTGAATGCATAGTATGTAAAGTGCTGCATAAATTGTCAGCACCATAATAATATCTGTAATAAATAATAAGTAATGACCCATTTCCTAGAACCTAGCATCAGTCAAGGGTTTTTTTTTTTTTTGTTTGACTGATGGCATCTAACACTTTGCAAAGTCTTACTGCCATCTAGTGGTTTTTAACGATACTGACAATATTTGTTTTGCATGTTTTCGAGTTTAAAACAGATGTGTTATTTCTTACTAATGACATGAACTGTTATTTCAGTTACTGGTGGATATTGGAGAGTTAAACCACCTATTGATAAGAACTTCAGTCACTGGAGAATGCAACAGCAGGGGATGAAACACACAAAGGTGTACAGGAACAACCTAATATGGACAGGAATAGCATGGATGTCTCATTGCTGGAGTATTCAAGACAAGCAAGAAGCCAGTGGATGAATCTGCACATCAGGCTCCAGCTCCAACTAAAATATCGCGTTTGGTGAATTATTTAATGTTTTGTTACTTGTACTGGTTATTGGGTAAACTGCAGATCTGGAACTTGCACTTTTAGATGTTACAACAGCAGTCTAAAGCCCCATACACACGCGCGGATTGTCCGAGGACCAGGTCGGTCGGATCCTGTCCGTCGTACTTTGTCCGATGTTGTTGTTGCGTACACACGGTCGGACAACGTTGTCGGAATATCCGGTCTGAAAGAACGTCGTGACGTAAGTCGTCTTCCACGAGACTAGAAAAGGGAAGTTCAGCACCACGTCAGGCACCCGTTGGGCTCCTTCTGCTGATCCTGTGTTTATCGCGAGTTAGTCGAAGTTTGGGGACTTACGATTCGCGCTTCTCAGTTTTCTGACTCAGATCGTTACTGCTCTTCAGTTTGTGCTTGTCGTGCGTATCTGTTTATTAGTGCGTGTAGTCAGTTCGCATTTGTTGGTCATTGCGGCCTATATCTTGATATAGGACGCTTTGATTTGCACTGCTTATTGTCTGCTCGTTTCTGGTATTTATTTCGTTCTTTCAGGCCTTGCTGTTTATCGGTGCTTTCTGTTTGTCCGTTCTGACCAGCCGACCGTTTGTGAGCTTGTGAGCGATGTTTCCCGTGCGTACTCGTCGCCGAGTTCGTGCTGTACGCGGAATTGGTGTCAGGCTTTTAGCTTTGAGTCAAGACCCGTCCATGAACAGAGTGACGAGGAGGATGTGGACCAAGAATTAGTTGCTTCAGCGTGATCAGTTCTCGCACATGCCTTTGCTTCGTGAGATCCGGGAGAATAATCCTGATGATTTCAGGAACTTTCTCCGGATGACGGACCCTGTTTTTCACTGTCTTTTGGCTTTGCTGACCCCTTTTATCAGCCGGCAGGATACCTGCATGAGACAAGCCATCACTCCGGAGCAGAGGCTTGTTGCTACGTTGAGGTACTTGGCGACAGGGAGAAGTCTTCAGGATTTGAAGTTCTCTTCAGGTATCTCTCCCCAGGCCCTGGGAATCATTATTCCAGAGACCTGTTCTGCCATCATCCAGGTCCTGCAGGAGGACTATATTAAGGTAACATTTCTCCTTTACTATTCCCTTCTATGTATGCTCTGTTTGCTAATGTCTTGTATTTTTGACCTCCTTCCCTAATTACCATGATTGCAATATGTTCTAATATGCTGTGCCCCTTTTCTCCTTCATGCATTTTTCCCTTCACTTACCTCACCAGCATGCTCTTCTGCCCCAATAGACACCTATGGCCTAGTCACTTAAGCAATGTCTTTTGTCTGCTGCATAGTATTGTTTGCCCCCAAACACCCCCTAAAATATGCACAAATGTTTGCTGTGTGGTTTACTTCATGTAGAGCCCCTTTTTTTTTTTTTTGTGGGGGGGGGGGGGGGGTGAAATGTTCTTTTATCTTTCCTGCGGGCTGCCAATAGTGTTAAGTAAGGAGGGTCTGGCCAAACTAGCACACATTATTGAGCCATTTGGCAATCAATGAAGTGCAGAGGGTTACCTGTCCAACCCCCCCCCCCCCCCAAAACCCTAGTTATTGCCAATGGCCCATCAGAAGTGGGGGGGTTGATGGGGGGTGATTAATCTGTGAAGGGGAGCCTCTACTTTTCTGTGCAAATACTTTCCAGCCTCAAATTTTTAAGAATGCTCTTGTTCCAAGATGTTGATTGTCTAATCTGCTTGCAATGTTTATGTGCAAAGTGACTAATTTTTTTTTCTTGTTTCACTCCACAGTTCCCTTCCACGCCACAGGAATGGCAGACTGTGGCCTCCCACTTTGCCAGCCGTTGGGACTTTCCTAACTGCGGAGGGGCAATTGATGGGAAACACGTCCGCATCGTCCCACCGCCCAACTCGGGGTCCTACTATTATAATTATAAGGGGTTTAATAGTGTAGTGATGTTGGCGGTGGTGTCGGCGACATACGAGTTTATGTATGTGGACGTGGGGATGAACGGCTGGATCTCGGATGGTGGTGCCATTGCGCACACGGAGTTCTACTGGCGTCTCCAAAGTGGCAGTCTGTGCTTGCCACCTCCAGAGGAGAATGCTGAAGGACTCCCCTTCGTCTTTGTCGCAGATGAAGCATTTGCGTTGACTCCCCATCTGATGAGGCCGTACCCGATGAGGACCCTCACCCCAGACCAGAGGGTCTTCAACTACAGGCTGTCCAGAGCCCGAAGAGTTGTGGAGAACACTTTTGGCATCCTGGCCAGCCGCTTCCGCCTGTTCTTGACGGCTATTAACTTGGCGGAATACAAACTGAACCACATAGTTCTTGCCTGTTGCATATTGCACAACTTCCTCAAAAGACATAACAGGAACTATGTGGTGCCCGTTGGCCCAGATGTGGAGGGCCCTCCAAATGCTGACCTCACAGCCCTTCAAGTGGCACGTCCAGGCTTGCCCCCTCTAAATGCCCGCGCGGTCCGCGAGCAATATATGGACTACTTTGTGAGTAGGGGGGCCATTGCTCTGCCTGACGATGTGTGAGAGGCTTTTTTAACCACTTCAATACAGGGCTTTTAAACACCCTTCCTTACCAGAGCACTTTTTGCGATTCGGCACTGCGTCGCTTTAACTAACAATTGCGCGGTCGTGCAACGTTACACCCAAACAAAATTGACGTCCTTTTTTTCCCACAAATAGAGCTTTCTTTTGGTGGTATTTGATCACCTCTGTGTTTTTTATTTTTTGCGCTATAAACAAAAGAAGAGCGACAATTTTGAAAAAAAAACAATATATTTTTTACTTTTTGCTATAATAAATATCCCATTTTTTTTAAAAAAAACTATTTTTTTTCCTCAGTTTAGGCCGATACGTATTCTTCTACATAATTTTGGTAAAAAAAATCGCAATAAGCGTATATTGATCGGTTTGCGCAAAAGTTATAGCGTCTACAAAATAGGGGATAGATTTATTGAATTTTTTTTTTTTTTTTTTTTTTAATAATGGCGGCGATCTGCGATTTTTTTTTTCGTGACTGCGACATTGCGGCGGACACTTCGGACACTTTTGACACATTTTTGGAACCATTCACATTTACACAGCGATCGTTGCTATAAAATTGCAATGATTACTGTGTAAATGTGACTGGCAGGGAAGGGGTTAACTCTAGGGGGCGCTGGAGGGGTTAATGTGTTCCCTAATAGAAGTGATTCTAACTGTGGGGGGGGGGGGGACTCAAGGGGAGGAGACCGATCATGTGTTCCTCCGTACTGGGATCACATGATCTGTCTCCTCGCCGCTGACAGGACCGTGGAGCTGTGTGTTTACACACACAGCTCCACGGTCCCGCACGGTCCCGTTGTTTTAACGGGCAATCGCGGGTGCCCGGCGGACATCGCGGCCGCCGGGCACCCGCACCGGGTCCCGAGCGATGCCGCGGGCGCGCGCGCGCCGCCGGCGGCGCACGCGCGCCCCCCAGGCGGCCGGGAATCCGAGGACGTCATATGACGCCCACCCAGGATGGTAGATCCACCTTGTGGGCGTCATATGAACATGAAGCGGTGTTGAAGTGGTTAAATAAATATTTTTTTTCAACCAACCTATGATTTCTTGTCATTTCCGTATTATAGCTTATTTGACCTTGAAATTTTTTCCCTTTGCCTTCGACAGTGGGAATGCACTTTCTGGGCAAAAGGAGGTAACAGTCTCTTCTTCCCAAAAAGATTATTCTCATGTTGTGTGTTTGCTACCTAATCTTTGGTCTAGAGAAGGTTTGTACTGCATAACTCACACCCAAAATACTCCTTTTCATCACCAGGTCAGACATGTGTGTATTCACAAAAATGCTGTGCTCCGTGTTTTCGTACAAAGCACTGTGGGTGTCAGTTACATTAGTCAAATCCACTATGCTCTACAAGTGCAGTGAAAAAGTGCCCTGGAAAAGAAACTTGCAGTGCAAACTGGACTTGCCTTTAGTAAATAACACCCATTGCCCCCCAAATCCTTTACATTTGACATACATAATGCATTTTGTTTTTTAAATAAGGAAGCCACACATTTAGAAAAGTAAAAAAGTTTACTTGCAAAACATTCACAAGTGCGTTTACAAACTTATTGCCCAAACTGACAACATCTTGGTTATTGACAACATTGTTTACAAACATTCCGCCATTGGTAAAACCAGGCATGGAGCAAAACAGAACCTAGGAACTAGGAAAGTTCAACTTTCTAAAGTGAAGACAAGATCAGACATGACTATATGTTCAAAGTGTGTTTGATCTTGCCTTCATCACATGGGGGGTCACCCCTGGAAACTGGAAATTTAGAACATGCACACAATTTGGGTATGAAAATGGTCATTATATGGTAAAACACATGCCTTGAATCTTCAAAAGTGCCATTTTCCATCATGGGGATGAATGGACGTTTTTTGGGGGTGCAACCCCTTCACCACAACCACTTTAGTAGTTTGTAAAGTGGTTGCACCCCCAAAAAAACGTTGTCATTCATCCACCATGATGGGAGCTAGCACATGTGGACACAATGTGTGCATGTTCCAAATTTAACACAGTTCTTAAGTTGCAAATGTGTTCAGAAGCAGCCACAAATGTGTGTTAATTACTTGGTGCGTTTTCAGATTTTTCCTAAAGCATCAATGATGTTCTTCAATTTTTGTTGATCATCATTGATGTTTTTCTTTATGTCATCTAGATCTCTATTGCAGACCATTATCTCCCCGATGAGTACGTGGGCACTCTCTGTGGTAAAGTGCGATTTTTCGTCCACAACATCCACGTCACCTAAAAACCAAAAAGAAACAAAAATAGGGTCTTGGAAATGAGGCAGCCATACATTGATTAGCTTACCAGTAGCTGTGTTCTCCCACTCTCACCTGTTGTGGTGACAAGTTCTCCAATTTCGATGATCTCTCCTTCCTCCTCCTCCTCCTCCTCTGCTTCTGCTGTTTCCCCTTTTTTGGGAGGTGTTGGTTTTGGGGTTTCCTCAGACGTCCCAAGTTTTGGCTCCCCTATGAGAATGTACAAAAGGAAGATTTAGCAACACAATCTATTGAGGGCAGAAATAGGAAATGACAAACATTGCTTGAAGTGAGGGACAATATTTTTGGGTGTCCAGTTACAAATGACACCAACATGAATGTAGTCACTTTGTAAAGGTCCTAAACTTATAGCTTTTTGGTCGACATTTGGGTGATGGAGACCCCCCTCTAGTATCCACTGGAGCACATGTGTGGAAAAGCATAATAAAAAGGGGGTTTTGGTGTCCCAGCACTAGTGCTCTAGAGTCCAGATGGGTAAACAGCTACTGGGTGACGTCTCCTTTACATTGAATAAATTGGCTGGACAGTCTTGATGACATTTCTAGAGAGAACAAACTTCCTTTCCCCCAAAAAACACCAAACATCGTATTATAAGTGGCCGAACGATCGAGGTTGAGTACGATCGAATGGACACACACATGCACGACCATGACAGTGGCAGAAAGATCGAGGTTGAGTACGATCGAATGCACAGAAGAACCTGAAAGTGGCCATTTTGGAATGTACAACTTTGTAAAAATCCAAACACATGGAGCAGTATGCAAGCAAGAAATCCAACACAAAACACAACTACTTACTTTTTTGAAGAATTCGCTTGATCTTTCTGTACTGATCGGGCTCCCTCAGTTTCAGGTCTGACCAGCGTTTCCTCAGTTGCTCCTTGGATCGTTGTACTCCAAAATGATTGTACAGCCTCCTCACAACTTTAGACATGATCTTGGCCTTGCGGACATTGGGGTTGAGGTAAGGCCCATACTTCCCATCATAGTCGCTCCTCTTTAATATGTCCACCATCTCCAACATTTCTCCAAATGACATATTGGAGGCCTTGAATTTCAGGCTCCGGGATCGGGACGTTTCTGCCTCCGGACTTTCCTCGTCCTCCTCCTCGTTGGTGGGATATTTCGGGCGCACCTGCTGTGTCCCCGCCATGTGCTTTCCCCACTGCGCCGTAAAGAGAAGGGGTGGGGAATAGACGAGAAAGATCGTCAGGGGCGGGCGGAGTTTGACGCATGCGCACTGTATATAAAACGTCACACGCCTGTGTCGTAGCCACGATCTGTGAGACGAGGGGAGAGAAAGCTCACGCACGAGATGATCGCTATAACGAAGGTACAATTTGACGTTGGTACATAACTAGCCTAGACTGATTCGACTTTGAGGCTTCTTTATGGAGAAGATTAGGAGACTTTGGACTGACATTATTTATATTGTTTTGTGTGGTGTTGTGTCTTGCAGAGATTATGGACGGCTTCAACGATGTGAGTTTTCTCCCCCTCTTCATTGATAAATATAGGGAAATGACCCTATTATGGCAAGCAAAACACCGCGACTATAGCAACAGACCAAAGAGGTACGCAGCCATGCAGAAACTTGTGGCATTTGTAAAGCCAACGTTCCCCACGGCAACCGTGGCGAAGTTAAGAGTAAAAATTGCCAACCTGAGGAGTACCTATTTCCGGGAGCGCAATAAGGTCCGGAAGTCCCAAGCATCTGGAGCTGCAGCAGCTGATGTCTATGTCCCCACGCTCTGGTAGAATGAGAGGCTCCATTTTCTCAAAGACCAGGCTAATGTCAGGAAGTCACTCTCGACTCTTCCTTGCACGCGTCCTTCCGCATACGCCACCCCTGATGAGGCTTCCGAGGACCAACCTGGGCCTTCCAGTATGGAAGATGTGCAGGAGCCCAGCTTGAGCCAGGTATAGTAGTTTTGTTACCATTTTTGGGAATAATAAATGATGTTCAGTTAATTCAGGATCCCCAATTGCTTAGTTCCTAACGTGATTGACATATCAACTGACAGTAGTGTTGGAGACATTTTTGGGAAGAATCTAAACTGCAGGGCTGAGAATTGTATGGTTTTCTATTTGTAAACATTTTGCAACAGTCACTAGATGAAAATTGTGTGTGTTTGATGAACAAATAACTGAAACTATGTCCCCTTTTCATACACAGGAAGACCTCAGCCAGGAGGTGGCTGTGGAATGTGGCAGTCAGGAGGAGGCAGGGGTTAGTGGCAGCCAAGAGGTGGGTAGTGGCAGCCAACAGGGGGGTAGGCGTAGGAGCCTGACTGTCTCCCAAGTCTCTCCCCTCCGCCTTCCCTACAGAAGGGCGAAAAGGATGGGGGAGGTGGGAGAGTCAGCGCTCCAGCTGATCCGAGATGCTTCAGCCTCCCTATATGCCACACCCACCTACGAGGAGGCCTTTGCCTCCTTGGTTGCCATTAAAATGACGGGTATGGAGGCGGGTCAACGCAGCATGTGTGAGGATGTCATCCTCAAAGTCCTAAATGAGGGGATGGCTGGGGGGATGACTCCCCTCACACATGTTTGCGATAGTGACCTTGTTCCGCCTCCTCCTCCTCATTCTGCCACCCCACCAGCACCAGCACCACGGCGTGGAAGGAAGCGTGGAAGGAAGACCAGAGAGTGACGACCTGGATTCAGTCTGGTCTGAGAGAAGATGGAGCCTCTCGTAGGACCAGAGCCTGGGGACCTAGATGGCATCTGCTGCAGTTCCGGATGTTTTGGACTTCAGGACCAGATTGCACTCCCTTATTATTTAGATAGGTACTCCTCAGGCCCCCAATTTTCTAAGTTGGAAAAATGATGGTTGCCGTGGGGGTCCAAGGCTTTGCAAATTCCCCAAGTTTCTCCATCACTGCTTTCCTCTTTGGTTTGTTGCTGAGACCTAAATAAAGGTATTTTTGAGTTCAAAAAATCCTTGCCTATGTGTTTTACTTTTCTACAATGATAGTTTTTCTTTGAGTAGGCAGGTAAATTTCACTAATCATAAAGTATAATTAACAAGGGGCACCAACAACCAACAAACTCCTAGTAAATTTAAGCAACAAATACAAATGTTAATAAAGTTGTTTTGCTAAGTTGAGACACAACCCCCCTCCAAAAAAAAAAAAAAAATCTCCTTAAAATATGTATTCCAAAATAAAAAAGAAAATGACAAATCCACCAAAAAATATAACAAAGATTCTTTTACGATCTGAGTAAAAAGAAACATGTAGTGTAGAAATCCTGAAAACTAATAAAGAACTAAGTTTGGGAGAAGTGCGAGTGAATAGGAGCAGCTAAAACATGTCATTCTTCTTGCATTGTAAAGAAAAAGAGAATGCGCTGCATTAAAGACATTTTAACATTGCAGCGTGACGAATGTGCTGTGTTGATTAGGAAAGGTAGTTTTACCTGACCGAGCGCTTCCGTCACAGAATTTCTTCTGAGCATGCGTAGCACTTTGTCCGTCGGACAACGCTACACACGGTCGGATTTGGTGTGATCGGACCTTGTTGTCAAAAAATCTATCCAGCAGGAGATAGGACTTTGTTCGTCGGACAATCCGACGTACACTGTCCGATGGTGCATACACACGGTCGGATTTTTCGACAACATTGTCCGATTGGACAGAATCCATGCGAAAATCCTACCGTGTGTATGGGGCTTAAGGGCTGATGCCAAATCAACTCAGAAGCAGATTGCAGCAAATCCTTGAACAATCCAAAGACAAATCAAAGCAACCGAGAAGTCATTTAGAAAAAAACTCAGAAAGAAGCCATTCTCCCTTAAAAGCATACTGCACTTAATTAAAGTGTATCTATACCAAAACATATTTTATTTCAGTTGATGGAATGGGTTCAAGGTTAGAACCTCTGTCAGGTTTTGTTGATATTTTGGGCACTGTTAATGAGATTCCCCCACACTTTCTGTTCCGGGGAAAAACCTTTTACCAGACAGGAAGTGAGAGAAAGAGACAGATCGCAGAGGCTGACCATCCAATCATTATTGATGATCTGTCTGCAGATTGGCTGTCCACTCCCCCTGGTATGTTCCCATTTGTGATTGGCCACTTTTGGATCCTATATAAAATATTATAGGTGGATATGGCACTGCAAAAATGATGGAATAAGTGTGCAATGTACCAACATATGCGTAAAAAATAAATAAAAAAAATGTAGGTAAAGTCGGTGTTCCTTGTTCCTATATTCCTATCCGGAGCCCCATCCCAGGGGAACATTACCTTATTTTCACAATTAGTGAATAAATGGTGTGTGTTTCCCCTGTGAAAAACTTGCTTCAGTAAATACAGGTCTCAGTGTCTTGAAATTTATTATTTATCAAAAAGGTATAAATTACAGAGTACAAGTGCTAAAAGTGCTGTAAGGCCGGTTTCACACTGGGGCGGTGCGGGCGGTGACGGTAAAGCAGCGCTATATTTAGTGCTGCCTTACCATGGTTTTAACCCCCGCTAGCGGCCGAAAAAGGGTTAAAACCCCCCGCAAAGCGCCGGAGTTAAAGGACACGCTTTTTTCAGGAGCTATACAGGCGCTATTTTTAGCGCTGTAGCTCCTTAAAAACGCTTCAGTGTGAAAGGGGCCTAAGGTCAATATATGCTTGACAAATGCAAAAATCGATGTGATATTTAAATAGTTAAAACCAATCCTAAATTCATATACAATAAAAAGTCCATGTATCAATCCAGGGGAATAGCTGGTGACCAGATCACACACACTGACAGACAGTGAGTTAGTGTCTCCTCAGGTGCTCCCCCATCAGGTCCTAACCCACCAGACAATTCTGCTCCCACAGGGGTAATAAAGCATCCAGAAGGTATAAAGATCTCCAGGAATGTCTCCTTCACTTCTCAATCATTATAGGCTCAGGCAAGAGACAAATGGACAAAAGCAAACTCCATAGTGTAAATCCGCATAACACGTTTATTACTAAAGTGCACTTACATAAAGAAGAGCAATAAGGAGCATTGTAATCAATGGGTCCAGGATGCCGTGTGTTCCACTGCCCAAAACCAGAAGTGATGTGTGATGCCAGAAGCTTTTCCCTATGCGTTTCACTAGGATGTCATCAGGAGTGGCGCTATCTTGCTACTTATGGGCACAGATAAGGGGGCACTTATGGGCACTGATGAGGAGGCACGAATATGCCACACTGATAGGTGGCACCGATGAGCACTGAAAGGCGGCATTGATGGGTGGCACTGAGAGGTGGCACTGATAGGCAGCACTGGTGGGCACTGATAGGCGGCACTGATGGGCATTAATGGGCATTGATGGGTGGCACTGTTTTGCATTGATGGGCAGCATTGACTTGCATCGCTAATGGGCACCGATTGGTGGCACTTGTGGGAACTCATTGCTCCCACTGGTGGGCACTCATTGCTGGCACTGTGGGGGCTTTATTGTAATCAGGGCACTGATGACCATTGCCCTGATTACATATCTAGACTCTGTCAGTGTGAGGCGAGGAGCGCTGATTATCGGCATCTCCATGTTTACATGTGATTGGACACAGCCGATAACATGGTTAAAGAGCCACAGCTCTTTACAGAGATCGGGGTTGCGCCATGTCCTAGCAACACGGCGTAACCGCGGGCACGTGGTAGTGTCCGTTCTAGGATGCTGTCATACGACAGCGTCCCAGAACGAGAGCCGCATCTCCCCACCATCATTTGACGGTGGGCGGGCGGCAAGTGGTTAAAGCGGTCTGAATGCCAAACAAAGCACCCGTCACTAAATAAAATGGTTAGCTTACAGTCCTGTTTACATGTTAGTGTTTGCTTTGTTTTGCTTCACTTCACTTAAAAAATGTCTTAGTGCTTCAAGCATCTCCAAAGCCTGTGGCAAAGCTCGCTAACAGCACCTGAAACTTTTAAGGGGCATTTAGTCATGGTCTTTTTAGCGTTAGCTTTGCTTTGTTTTGGAGGTATTGCAGGTATGAGAAATCACAGGATGCACTGTGAAACCAACAAGTGAACCGGAAAGACATCATCCGTAGTAACTTCCAGTCCATGTGTATATATTGTGGAAGTGTCTTGTGCAGATGTCACATTTGGTGTAAAACATGGAGCAGCAGAAAGGGTTGGCGGAATCAGCAGAGCTGAGGGACCAGAGCAGAAGAAACCAGCAATGTCACACATGGTGAGCAACATGGGAGCAATATAGCGGGAGGTGAGTGGGGACCAGAGAGAGAGGAGGAACAGAGGAACAGCAGAACTAGGGGGTGCTACTAAGTGGGGGTTACAACTAAGTGGGGGATTAGCAGAGCAGGGGGAACTATAAGCAGGGGATCTGCTGAATGAGGGCACTAATTAGCTGGGAACTTACTGAACAGGGATACTAATGAGCTGGGGATCTGCTGAGTGGGGGTACTAATGAGCGGGGGTTCTACTGGGCCCCTTTAAAGTATAGGTTCACTTAAAAAAAAAAATAAGCCAAAAGTGTAAAACTTTAGTGCCAGTTTTCTTAACTTTATCAATATTTTCAGATGGCCATGACAACCAACACATTATTGAATAGAATGAAAGTCTGATTTGATAAATATCAAACATGATAATGATCTCTCATCTAGTCTCCTGTGCTTTCTGCACCTCAAAATATGTTTGGTAACTAACTAACCATTAGTTTTTACTACATTCAGATCAATACTTTTTGTGACTGTAATTTCATCTTGGCAGGCTTTATGGAATATGAATATATTTTGAGTGCTGGGTTGTATGAGAAATGCAGCTTCTGGTCAAGTAGAGCCAGACTAAAATATGTATGACAGGCATTAAGGCTTGTTAAGCTCTCATAGAGGTTTTATGGCATAGCAATTTTACCATGGCACTTAATTAAGGCTAGGTTTACACTTCTGCGTGTGGCTGTGGGAATCCCAGTGATTCCTGCACTTGCAGTAAAAAACGCACTGTTCTGCAAAAACGAGCAGGGCTGCCATTCATTCTGAATGGCAACCCTACGCATGTAAAATTGTAGTGCGTGTGTGGGAACCACAGGGAAATCGCATGATCTTTTTCCCTGTGGCCGAGTTTTTGAAAAGGTGCATGCTCCTTTTTTTGCAGAAACGCAGGCACAGCAGCCCATTCATTTAAAAGGGCTTATCACATACCTGGTAGCAGAGCCTGATAGCATGAGGAAGGCCTCTCTTACACCTCTGACTCTGGGCCCCTGATAGTGTAGACAGGAGGCACAGGAGTGCCAGAAAGTCTTGCTAGGAGCGGGATGGATGTCCTTGCTGGGCAGGTGAAGTCGTCAGATGGCTTCAGCAGATAGAAAGGTAGGCAGACAGATGGTGCTGGTGACAGCAGGCAGGGTAGCAGGGTCAGGCAGGCTGGATCATAAACAGACTTGAAGAATAGTGTACAGGTCACAGACAGGAACATAGTCAGGAAGCAAGCCAGGTCTGGAACCAATCAGTGGAACTGGAGCCAAAGGAGCAGACAGAAGAATGGTCACTGGACAAGCCAAGGTCAATGCAGGTGGAGTTCAGGGAATGGTCAAGACAAGCCGGGTTGATAATTGGAAGCAGGATACAGGTTCACAGGATGCCAGATACACAGAAGGCTGAAGACAAGGCAGCATTGAATCTGAGCACTGGCTGGGTTTAAATAGTCTGTTTGGCGCCAGCGTCTGTCACAGGTGCAGGCAAGAATCGCGCGCACTGGGATGTGCGACGGCTTGAGTTTGCGCCTGAGTTTGTGCATGCGCATATCTATTAGCCAGTGCACAATTCTTATGAGCATGAAAGGGAATCAGATTTAGCTTGTACCCAAGAGTTCTTCCAGAGGGATTATTCTGTTTACTGGCATGTGCATCCTGAGAGGGCTGCTGTGCCCGCACAAAAGTCTGCGGTTTAACGCTGTTTTGATGGATATATGTGCTCGAGCTTGCCAGATTTCTCCTAATGGGTTTATTGACACTTGTGTACGAACTCACCCAAGCTCTACCGCAATAAAAGGATGATGGGCTGTGTGTCGGTGCTCTGACTATCCCGTCCAACATGAATCTATAGAAATCAGAAGCGCGCACACGATCATTCCTTCTTATGAAATGTTATTTTGCACTGAAGCAGTTACAGCTTTGAAAATCGAATGCGCTTTGGCCTAAGCCTTCCTTATAGGCTGCTATGAGGAACGCTTAGGCCGAAACGCGTTAGTTTTCAAAGATGTTGTAACTGCTTCAGGGCAAAATAAAATTTCATAAGAAGGAATGATCGTGTGCCCACTTTTGATTTCTATGGGTTTATGGACACTAGGCCTGTGTCCTGTCAAAGATGCTATGGCTAGAAGGTTGAAATGTGATTTACAATAGCCTATTTCACGTCTGAAGCTGGTGATATTTTAGTGGGGATTCCATGAAATGTGTGTCACAATCACACGCAGGATTTTAAAACAAAATCCTTGTTCAAAGGGGCACTTGAGACCAGGCTGAATATTCCAGCGGCAAGAATCACCAGATTCATCCAGCCAGAATCACTGGTGTTTACGTTTAGCTGTGATCGCTCTGTCCGTGTCAATGAATGACAATGATTTGTCCATGGATGACCATGGGTAGATGCACATGCAGCAGTTACCTGTGATTAGAGGGAAATATTGGGAGAAATGGATGCAGACAGATAAATCCAGGCAACAACACCCACCCCTAACCACGGGTTGTATAAATACATGCAAACAGCAATGGCTCCTCCCAGTCTTGTAATTGTTTGTACAGGCTGATTGGCTGCCACTGTTTGCATGTCATCCCAGCTGTTTTTTGTCACTGGAATCCAGTGTATGCACACAATCACCTGTGTCCTGACTCCTCATAACCTGACGCTGACATTTTGGAGAAAAGAGGGTGCACTGTGTTCAGTACCACCCCATTCTCATTACTCATTTTAAGTGAGTTAATCAGACCTCATTATTGTCACACCTGCTCTTCCATTCATTAGGCAGTCAGTTGGCCAGTGAAACTCTCTCAGAAAACCTGCATTTACAACTAGAGTATGTGTCACGACCCTGATGGTGATGAGTCTGGTTTTGCAGAGGAGAGCCTCCCTTGCGGCTCCCACTGCCGGTACCCTGGTAAGGTAACAGGGAGACCAAGAGATAAGAGGGGCACGGGTGCCTGGCAGGACCGTAGGATGGGTAACGAGAGATCCCTGGATCAGCTCAGCGGACAAGGTAAGTATAGTAGACTGGATCAGCACTGCAGACTGGGTCAGCAGAGCAGACTGGATCAGCAAAGCAGACTGGATCAGCAAAGCAGACTGGAACAGCACCGCAGACTGGAACAGCACCGCAGACTGGAACAGCACAGCAGACTGGAACAGCACAGCAGACTGGGTCAGCAGAGCGGACTGGAACAGCACAGCAGACTGGATCAGCAAAGCAGACTGGAACAGCACAGCAGACTGGAACAGCACAGCAGACTGGGTCAGCAGAGCAGACTGGATCAGCAAAGCAGACTGGATCAGCAAAGCAGACTGGAACAGCACATCAGACTGGATCAGCAAAGCAGACTGGAACAGCACAGCAGACTGGATCAGCAAGGCAGACTGGAACAGCACGGCAGACTGGGTCAGCAGAGCAGACTGGATTGTCAAACAGGCCGGGTCAGGTATCAAGCTGGCAGCGCAGTACAGGTGGGTAAGGCAGAAGAGTGGTCACAGACAAGCCAGGGTCGGGTACAGGCGGAAAGCAGAAGGGTCACAGGATAGCCGGGTCAAATACTGGTAAGAACTTCAGATCAGGTATCAGGCACAGAACGCTATAGAGCAGACAGCGGGGAACGTCTGTGACAGACGGATTTAAATAGGCTCACTGGCGCCAACAGGGGCGCGCACCCATCCTCCGGCGCGCGCCCTCGTGCGTGGGTGGATGCGCGCACGTGCACATGCGCACGCGCAATGGTACCCGCGAACGGCTACCAGGGCCTTCTGTGCACCGGTTACTGGCAGGATCTTCATGACAGCATGGATATGATGTGCTAATAATTTTATTTTATTGTTGTTTGTATTTTTGCATTTTTTTAATTGCATATGTATATGTATGTTTGTGGGGCTGTACCCACTGTGTTGCTGTAGTGGTCAGCTATGCACAGAAAGAGTTTAATGGCATGAGCTGCACTCCAGGGGGTGTAGGGGGTGTGGTCTGGCACCGCCCATTGGCTTGTTGGTGGAGGCGCGGGTTGCTGATGTTCCGTGGCCATTTAAGAGCCATTTAAGAGCTGACCTGACACTGGTTGGATTCAGCTCTGAGCAAGGGGGCATGACCCCTAAAACGTGTTAGATTTTCCATCTGAAGATTTTGTTATGGGACCTACTGCCCAAGGCTGAAGCATATGAGTTGCAAGCCTGTTGATCTTTTGATATTGTGAATATCCATTTGCTATTTGGAATTTAATACATTTTATGATGGTAATGCACGAGGAGTTGCGCCCAATTCTGTGTTTTTTGTAGTGTATTCAAATATATATGTAGCACCCTCTACCTCAGGTAGGATGTGCTAGAGGTAGTTGTTTTGTTTTTACTGCCAGTGCAGGTAAATGTAGGCAGGCTTAGCTGTGAGCTGGGCCTGTTTGTTTTGATCTGGGAGTGGTTTTGAGAGTAGCAGCAGGTGACTGACATGTACTTCATCTCTCTGGCACCTCCTCTGTTTCTGGAAGGTTCTGGAAAAGGGGCAGGGTAGAGGCTTGGAGTGTCATGCAATGTATCTGGGAGCCTTTACCAATCCCCAACTAGCATTGGCAGGGGGCAGGCCTCCTAAATATACTCATGGTCAGCCTGCTGTGTGGGAGGAGTTGTCAGGTGGAAGAACTAGTGATGGAGTGTTAGGCTGTCATGGCCCTGTGGGAGCCCCCTTTATGGGGGGGGGGGGGTGACTCTGGGTCTGGAGCTCGGGCGCTAGGAAGGAACCCCTTTATACAAAAGCTATCTCGGGGTGTCCTGAACAGGAGCAGGAAGAGGACAGCGGGGAGCATTGCCGGGCAAGTCACTAGGAGGGATCCATTCCGGGGTCAGTGAGTGACAGGAACAGTGTGGAGATCTGGGAGAGACATGCCAGGATTGGATGTGAAGCCAGAGGGAGAGACTGTGAAAAAGAACTCTATAGCAGAAAAAGATATTCCACGTGCCATCAGTGTTGGGGTGAAGACACAACAATGAAACCACCACTGGTTGTGTGAAGGCTTACCGGAGTGTAGGGACTCAAATGGGCATATGCACAATGAGTCAGCAGGGCATGTGGTGTAAACACCAGTCTATGGGACCTCCACATCTGGGCTCCAGATCCGGATTGAAGATGGTCCAATTATTCAGGAAATAACTCAGAGAAGCAGTCATCAGAAGCAGCCAACATGTCAGACCAAATTCTCTCATGTGCTCAAATTAGTGTAACCAAAAAAGAAAATAGTACACGTAGTGTGAATACGTACAGACATAGAAAATGTATTAAAATTGGGAACACTCCCATTTGGTATGTAGATCAAGCGCTTGAAAATATATGATTTGGGTAACGCAATAACATCTGCAGGGCTTACGGGAAGTGTGGATGATCAAATTCAGCTGCTCAGCTTTACACTTCCCATGGTGCACACACAGGAGGAGAGGAGCGGGAGGAAAAGAAACAGACGAGCTCTCTCCTCTCCCATCCGTGCGAGGGAGGAGGGAGGGGGAACTGTCAGTACAGGCTCTGGGCTGTATGAGAGAGAAGCTCTTAGCTCAGAGCCCTGCTAAGGAGGCATTGAAAGACAGCACTGATGGGTGGCATTAATGAGCACTGATAGGTGGCATTGATGATCACTGATAGGCAGCACTAAAAGGCGGCATTGATGAGCACTGATAATCATGGTACTGATCATCGGTTTAACCACCTCAATACCGGGCACTTTCACCCCCTTCCTGCCTAGGCCATTTTTCAGGTTTCAGCACTGTCACACTTTGAATGACAATTGCACGGTCATGCTACAGTGTAACCATGTGACATTTTTATAATTTTCTTCACACAAATAGAGCTTTCTTTTGGTGGTATTTAATCACTTCTGTTTTTTTTTTTCTAAAAAAAAAAAAGTTCTTAGTTTGTCAGTAAATTTTCTAAATAAGTATTTTTTCTCCTTCACTGATGGGTGCTGATGAGGCGGCATAGGTGGAATTGATGGATAGCAGTGATGGGCAACACTAATAGCCAGCACTGACTGGCATCACTAATGGGCAGTGATTGCTGGCAATGGTGGGCACTCATCGCTGACACTGTGGAGGCTTTATTGTATTCAGGGCACTGATGACCAGTGCCCTGATTACATATCTAGATGTCCCCTGCGAGGAGATGCTGCTCATTGGCTCTCCTCGCCGCACACTCTGTCAGTGTGAGGCGAGGACCGTTGATTACCGGCAGCTCCGTGTTTACATGTGACTGGCTGTGATTGGACAGAGCCGATCACATGGTTAAAGAGCCGTGTCCTAGGAACTCAGAGCGGTTGCGATCGCCATGCTATGTGCAAGAACGGCGTATGACGGCGTCCCAGAACGAGAGCCGCACCGCCCAGCCGTCATATGACGGCGTCCCAGAGCGAGAGCCACACTGCCCCACCGTCATTTGACGGTGGATGGGCGGCAAGTGGTTAAACAATGTATCATAGTGTGATATCGTTTTTTTTTTTTAATTCCTGCGTTTATTTATGAAAACTATAACAATAAAAACGGTAACACATGCCAAACAGAAGACTTCCGGTTGCGGCCGTGACCGGAAGTGATGTTAATAAGCTCCTCCACGATGCGTTGCGTCACTGCACACATGACTTAATCGATTAAAGAGGAAGTAAACCCTAATGGGTTTACTACCTCTTTGTTTCCCTGCAAAGGTAAAGTCGCATCGCATAGTAGTCCATTATGTGTCACTTACCTGACACAGGAGCCAGCAAAGTCACCGCTGTCCTCTTGTGTACGGAGCCTCCATCTTCTTGGTGGGTCTCGCGGCCCCGACGCTGTCATTCGACGGAGCCGCGATGACGTCACTCCCGCGCATGTGCACGGGAGCCGCCACTCGCGGCATATCTGAGAGCGTCTTTCTCAGTGCGCCTGTGCACCGCTGTCTACGGCGCATGCGCCGGAGACAGCGGTGCCTGTCTTTTGGCAAATATCGCCTAAACCGTGTAGGTTTAGGAGATATTTCTTTGACCTACAGGTAAGCCTTAATCTAGGCTTACCTGTAGGTCCAAGTGGTTTGTAAGGGTTTACAAATACTTTAATGGCTCTAGTTTCCTCACACAGACAAGAGGAAATGACTGCCGATAACCAGCAAGTCTGTTTACATGTGATCAGCTGATTACATGGTAAAGGGCCACTGTGATTGAGCCTCTATGTCTACTGTGATCTGTGATCAACTGTGCCAGAAGGACTCAGCAGTCACAGGGAGTGATGGATGAACGCCCCAGGGGACACGCGGGAGGCAGGGTTTCTGGGAGGATGTCCTTGGATGCTCTCCCAGACTTGAAAGCCTAGGGCTCAGATGAAAGATGGTTTCTTATACGGGGGCCATAAAGCTACTTTCACACTGGGGCGGGGGGGGGTAGCCATAAAGTGCCGCTAATTTTAACGTCACTTTTAACCCCTGCTAGTGGCCAAATAAAAGGTTAAAAGCGCCGCTGCCAAAGCACTTTGCAGGCACTTCAGCAGCGGTGCCCATTTCACGGCTCCTTCCCCGCCCAAAAGATGCTGCTTGCAGGACTTTTTGTAACTTTTTGGACATGAAAGCCCCACCTCACAACTTACAGATCTAAAAGATCTGCTCCTGCCACCTTGGTGCCAGATCTGAGGTCAGTGGGGACAGTGATAACACGGGGGAGTCCATTCATCCTTCACCCATCTCCATCACTGGAGCTCCTCTGTACAGAGCTGAGGCTGAAGGAATAGTCTGCAGGAACCAGAGCATGGCACCCACCATACACTGACCGCAAGCAAACAGAATAATAATAATAATAATAAATGGATATTTTATAAAAAGGGGTGAATTTTTTTTTGCCCCCCAAAACGTTGAATCCTTCTTCAGGGTACCCTTTCCGGTGCAGTGCCATAGAATGAGATTTGCCATAGAATGAGATGCTCCGCCTCCATCACATCCTATTGGCTCACAATCAGTCTCACTTTGGCTATCATAGGGAGAGGATCTCCTCCCTGTGATAGCTGGACCTGCACGGAGCTCTCCGTGTCCCGGTCCAGCCCGGTGGATGGCTCATCTCTGTCACTGGAGGTAGAAGTTCAGTGCAGGGCACATAGGAAGGAGGAGGAGGGGGGGGGGGGGGGGGGGGGGGCGGGGGGGGGGGGGGGGGGCGGGCCACACACCAATCATATCTGCAGAACTGGGCAAGCAGTCCCATGTGAAAGGACCTGTGGACGACGGGCACGTTACAGCCCCAGGTGCCAGGGTGTCCAGCAGGGGCGGACTGACAACTCATGGGGCCCCCGGGCAATAGAAGATCATGGGGCCCCCTTGGTCCCCACACTCAAGGGGACCAAGCGCACACGCAGGGGGACACTGGAGGGAGAGCGCACACGCAGGGGGACACTGGAGGGAGAGCGCACACGCAGGGGGACACTGGAGGGAGAGCGCACACGCAGGGGGGGGGCACGCACACACAGGGGGACACTGGAGGGAGAGCGCACACACAGGGAGGCACACACACAGGGGGACACTGGAGGGAGAGAGCGCACACACAGGGAGGCACACACACAGGGGGACACTGGAGGGAGAGCGCACACACAGGGGGACACTGGAGGGAGAGCGCACACACAGGGGGACACTGGAGGGAGAGCGCGCACACAGGGGGGCACTGGAGGGAGAGCGCGCACACAGGGGGGCACTGGAGGGAGAGCGCGCACACAGGGGGGCACTGGAGGGAGAGCGCGCACACAGGGGGGCACTGGAGGGGGAGCGCGCACACAGGGGGGCACACGCACACAGGGGGACACTGGAGGGAGAGCGCGCACACAGGGGGGCACACGCACACAGGGGGACACTGGAGGGAGAGCGCACACACAGGGGGACACTGGAGGGAGAGCGCACACACAGGGAGGCACACACAGGGGGACACTGGAGGGAGAGCGCACACACAGGGGGGCGCACACACAGGGGGGCGCACACACACAGGGGGACACTGGAGGGAGAGCGCACACACAGGGGGACACACACACACACAGGGGGACACTGGAGGGAGAGCGCACACACAGGGGGACACACACACACACACACACACACACAGGGGGACACTGGAGGGAGAGCTCACACGCAGGGGGGGGGGGCACGCACACACAGGGGGACACTGGAGGGAGAGCGCACACACAGGGGGACACTGGAGGGAGAGCGCACACACAGGGGGGCACACGCACACACAGGGGGACACTGGAGGGAGAGCGCACACACAGGGGGGGACACGCACACACAGGGGGACACTGGAGGGAGAGCGCACACACAGGGGGGGACACGCACACACAGGGGGACACTGGAGGGAGAGCGCACACACAGGGGGACACTGGAGGGAGAGCGCACACACAGGGGGGGCAAACGCACACAGGGGGACACTGGAGGGAGAGCGCACACACAGGGGGGGAAACGCACACAGGGGGACACTGGAGGGAGAGCGCACACACAGGGGGGGAAAACGCACACAGGGGGACACTGGAGGGAGAGCGCACACACAGGGGGGGAAACGCACACAGGGGGACACTGGAGGGAGAGTGCACACACAGGGGGGAAACGCACACAGGGGGGGACACTGGAGGGTGAGCGCACACACAGGGGGGGAAACGCACACAGGGGGACACTGGAGGGAGAGCGCACACACAGGGGGGGAAACGCACACAGGGGGACACTGGAGGGAGAGCGCACACACAGGGGGGGAAACGCACACAGGGGGACACAGGGGGACACTGGAGGGTGAGCGCACACACAGGGGGGAAAGCGCACACAGGGGGACACTGGAGGGTGAGCGCACACACAGGGGGGGAAACGCACACAGGGGGACACTGGAGGGTGAGCGCACACACAGGGGGGCGAAACGCACACAGGGGGACACTGGAGGGTGAGCGCACACACAGGGGGGGAAACGCACACAGGGGGACACTGGAGGGTGAGCGCACACACAGGGGGGGAAACGCACACAGGGGGACACTGGAGGGTGAGCGCACACACAGGGGGGGAAACGCACACAGGGGGACACTGGAGGGTGAGCGCACACACAGGGGGGGAAACGCACACAGGGGGACACTGGAGGGAGAGCGCACACACAGGGGGGGGACATGCACACACAGGGGGACACTGGAGGGAGAGCGCACACACAGGGGGGGAAACGCACACAGGGGGACACTGGAGGGAGAGCGCACACACAGGGGGGGAAACGCACACAGGGGGACACTGGAGGGAGAGCGCACACACAGGGGGGCACACACAGGGGGACACTGGAGGGAGAGCGCACACACAGGGGGGCACACACAGGGGGACACTGGAGGGAGAGCGCACACACAGGGGGGGAAACGCACACAGGGGGACACTGGAGGGAGAGCGCACACACAGGGGGGGACATGCACACAAGGGGACACTGTGGGCTGGGGGTGACACTGTGGGCTGGGGGGTGACACTGTGGGCTGGGGGGTGACACTGTGTGCTGGGGGGTGACACTGTGGGCTGGGGGGTGACACTGGGGGTGGGGGGGGGGTGACACTGTGGGCTGGGGGTGACACTCTGGGGTAGGGGTCACACTGCGGGGTGGGGGTGACACTGTGGGCTGGGGTGACACTGCGGGCTGGGGTGACACTGCGGGCTGGGGTGACACTGTGGGTTAGGGGTGACCCTGTGGGGTGGGGGGACCCGGGGCCCGTGACTCACCGATGCCGATTCCGATGCTCCCCGCCGGTGTTGTGCCGAAAACGGTTCCCCCCTCGATACACCGGCCCCTCCACTGTTCTTCCATTAGGGGCCCGGACTCGGCAGGCTGTATTACATGCCGCGAATACCGCTAACAGCGCGCGGCTCCCCACCGGCCCCTCCTTCCCTCCCGTCCGTCCCAGGTGACGTCACGACGCATACAGTAGAAGCACCTGGGACTGACGGGAGGGAAGAAGGGGCCGGCGGGGAGCCGCGCGCCGCTAGCAGTATTGTTAGCGGCATCGCGGCATGTAATACAGCCGTTTCAAGTGGCCCCTCATGTGGCCGAGTCCGGGCCCCTAATGGCCCCGGGCCCTCGGGCGGCGCCCGAGTCACCGACCTGTCAGTCCGCCCCTGGTGTCCAGTGATAACAATCACCAGACAGAGAGAGAGGAAGGTACAAAGTCATCTGCAAAGCCTGCTTTCTGCTTAAACGCTTCACATCCCATTATATATTCACTGCTAAATAAGACTGTTCACAGGAAAAACCACCCCCCCCCCCCCCCCCTGCAACCCCAACCCCCACCCGTTCACCATTCATTCTGCACGGGGCTTTGTAAGTAGAGTAGAAGTCAGAGCATTGCGGTGCCCATCCAGGGGAAGTCTCCTAGCTGGACGCTCCAGCATTTACAGGTTCAAGAATTAAAAAGCCGCTCTCTCGCTAGCAGTGTGCAGGAGTTAATGGCTCGGCCAGCTGCTCAGAATCTCCCCCCGTCTAGGACAATGAGAGCGAATGGCAGCGGCGGAATGTAGTAAAGATCTTCTGCCTTTTCAATAGACTGAATGCAGAGAAGCTCCAGCTTGGAATCCTCCTGCGGATTCCTCAGCTGCTGCTGCTGCTGCATGGGGGTGACGGTGATAAAGATACAAGCGGCACAAAACATTTTCCGTGCTTTGCAAGTGTCACTCAGCACTTTGAGCCATCCCTTAAAACCACAACTCAAATCGCCTATTTAGCTCCTATAGAGCTCCGTGCAGCTCCAGCTATCACAGGGAGGAGATCCTCTCCCTATGATAGCCAAAGTGAGACTGATTGTGAGCCAATAGGATGTGACGGAGGCGGAGCATCTCATTCTATGGCAAATCTCATTCTATGGCACTGCACCGGCTGCAAGCTCACATGGCTTTCTGCCTTCTACTACGGTAGCCCGGCTAGATAAAACAGTTCAGCTAGCTACGCCAGTCCGGATAGCGTAAATGCCACGCCCCTCCACACGCCGCCTCTTGAAGCGATGTGTCTGTAGGCGCGCTCCCGTGTCTATTCACAACCCCAGTGCGCCTGCTGAGGAGACATGCGCGCTCCCGACGCACAGTCTTTTTATTGTTAGCCTCACTAGTATTGTATTCCCTCTTGTAGATGAAAAGAGCCATTAAAACAGAAAGAAATCACATCTATTTAGGACAAGTTTACATTGGCGCCAAAAGCAGACGTTTATACGGGTATTCCGAGCAACCTATCACAATGGTGTGCGTAGCAGCGAGCGATGACATCACATCGCACCACAAATCATCCGTCATCTGTTGTTTGGCTACCGTTACCGCTTCCCAAACGCCTCTATGTAAACGCACTGCAAACACGCCACAAATGCCTCACAAATGACTGTGGTGTTTTCTAACGCGTTTGTGATGCGTCCAGAAAGCGTTCATAGCTGAGATAGTACAAGCAGTGCCGATCCTGACCTCCCTGGGGCCCTAAGCAAAATTCTGCTAAGGGGCCCTCTACCTGACCCATGATGCCGTGAGCATAGGTGCCCAGAGAGCCTCCCTCCTTACATTAGGGTCCTCAGAGAGCCTCCCCTTACGTCAGGGCCCCTAGAAAGCCTCCCCTTACGTCAGGGTCCCCAGAGGGCTCCCCTTACATCAGTGTCCTCAGAGAGCCCCTCCTCAAATCAGGGTCCCCAGAGAGCCTCCCCCTACATCAGGATCCCCAGAGAGACTTCCTTAAATCCTCACCGCGCCAATCATTGCAGCCTCACCGTGCCCATTATTGCAGCCTCACCGTGTTAATAATTGCCACCTCACCGTGCCCATCATTGCAGCCTTAGTGTGCCCATCACTGCCGCCTCACCGTGTCCATCATTGCCACCTCACCGTGCCAATCATTAAAGCCTTACCATGCCAATCATTGCAGCCTCACCGTGCCCATCACTGCCACCTCACTGTGTTGCTATGGGCATTTGTATAGTGACTTTATTGCAATAATATAGAGTTTTTAGATTTAGTAACAGCATATGTCTACAAAGTTCTCTTCCACCTCCATTGATATGTAAATAAACCAGATAGAAGATGAGCAGAGGAGGTTGGTGTTTACAGGAAGTGGGTGGGGGAGGCATGGAGAGGGTTGGAAAGAGACATGTGTTTTGGGAGAGAGGAGCAGTTGGTTTTTGGAAGGACAAAGTACAAGATGGCTACCAGGAGCTGGATCGTTGGAGACGCGTTTGTGAGAACAAGGAACTATGAAGGACATCTTAACCCCTAAGTTGAGTAATTGTTTAGTTTACCTAATGTGTACATATTATACATCCTTATATGTGAAGCTATAAGTTGTGATGTATTGTATTGTTCATCCTACAGTTTGTATGTGCAGATTTTTCCCTGTTTAGTAAAGCATTAATACACTTCAGAAGTCTAGTCTTCCTTGGTTTTAACACAAGAACTTAATAGATAAACGCAGGCATAACACTCACCATGGCAATCATTGCAGCCTTACCATGCTTATCATTGCAGCCTCACCGTGTTAATAATTGCCACCTCACCGTGCCCATCATTGCCATCTCACCATGCCAATCATTGCAGCCTTACCATGCTTATCATTGTAGCCTTACCATGCTTATCATTGTAGCCTTACCATGCTTTTCTTTTTTTTTTTTCAAATAACTTTTTATTAAATCAAAATTGACATACAACAGTCGAACAAAGTCTGTACATTGTGTCATATCAGAAGCATTAGGACCATAGTATGGCCAGTATACAGACAGGGGTAACAGATAACATTCTTTGTAGTAGAAACTCATGGTCTGATTCCTATGTAACTTTCCTGCTCTCATATAAGATACACTTATTGTCGGTGACCTGTGAGAGGCCATACTCAATAGTAGCAGTAAGAAGGTGCCAGTTTTATAGGTTAAAGAAAAGGGGGAGATGGAAAAGGGGGAAAAAGAGGGTAGGGGGGTGGAGGGTGGAGATCGGAGTTCCAGCCCCGGCTCACGGCGGATCTTCATGGCGATGCCATTCCTCCCAGACCCTAGTGTGCGCGTCCAGTCTGTCATATAGTCTAGCTGTCATTTTTTCCATGATCTCTACGTCTTTGATTCTAGCGTATAGATCCTCCTGTGAGGGGGGGGTCAGTCGTTTCCAGTGCAGGGCTATCAGGCACCGTGCTGCAGTGATGACATGACCTAGGAGTTTCTTGGACGGTTTGGGGATGCGTAGTTGGGAGACTCCCAGTAGAAATAGTTTCGGGGACATGGGAATCTGTACCCCTAAGAGGCGGGACAGTAGTGACTGGGTCTCTGTCCAGAATGGCACTATCTTGGGGCAGTCCCAGTATATGTGGAAAAGAGTACCCCTGTCTTTCTGACATCGCCAGCAGCGGTCAGAGCAGGACGGGTAAATGGCGTGGAGGATGTCGGGTGTCTGGTACCAGAAATACATAATCTTGTATGCGTTTTCCTTATATAAGGTGCAGTACGAGCTTTTAGCTGCTTGGGACCATATCGCCTGCCATGTGGCTTCTGGTATCTCTTCTCCTAGGACCCTCTCCCAGCGGAGCATGTACGCATGTTTACCCCGTTCGGGGATTGAATAGAGGTTAAGCAGTCGGTAGATATCTGATATCAGGCCGCGACGTGCAGATCCCTCCAATATGATGCTCTCAAAGGGGGAGGGTGCCGAGAACTGGAGGTCCGGGGCGAATGATTGAGCGAAGTGCCTAATTTGCAGATAGCCATAGAATACCTGGCGAGGTAAGTCATATTTCGTTTGAAGCTGGGCAAATGAGTGCAATTTACGTGTTCTGGGGTCAACCAAATGACCGAAGTGAAAGAGGTTTTTTTCTGCCCAAGGAAGAGACATCTGGCGTGTAAGACCATCCGGGAGTGCTGGGTTATATAAAAAGGAAGTCATTAGTGATTTCTCTGAGCAGAGCTGATAGGGGTTGGCGAGTTTGCGCCATAATGATCTAAGTAAGGTCATTGACCCCAGGAGTCTCTCCGAGTTCACTTCTACCGTTGCGCCCCAGAGTAGGCTATTCGGGTGTGCAGGTGCCAACCATATCTTTTCGATTTCTGTCCATTTGTTGTATGCCCTTTGGGGGAACCAGGAAGTAATGGCTCGTAGTTGGGTTGCTTGGTAATACTTCACCAAGTCGGGGAATGCCAGGCCGCCGTCTCGGCGGGAGGCCACTAGCACTGATCGGGGGATCCTGTGTTTTTTGTAATTCCAGACAAAGCGTATCAGATCTGCTTGGAGTTTCCGTAACTGCGTGTATGGGACTGGGATAGGCAGTGTCTGGAATAGGTAAAGAAGTTTGGGGAGGATGGTCATCTTTATCGTCGCAACCCTACCTAGTAGCGAAATGTGGTGTGGTTTCCATTTTTGCAGTAGGTCGCGGATATGTTTAAATAGCGGGGGATAATTAGCCTGGTACAGGGATGAGTAGTTCGGGGTGAGGTACACTCCCAGGTATTTCAGGGCCGTGGTTTTAACATGGTATGGGTAGTTTTGGCGTATGCTCTGCGTGTCAGCATCTGACATGTTGAGCGGGAGAGCCTCTGACTTACTCGGGTTAATTTTGTAACCCGAGAGGGTTCTATACATGTCCAGTTCAACCTGGAGATTGGGAAGGGATATCATGGGTTGTGTGAGGGTAAGGATGATGTCATCCGCAAATAGTGCTAGCTTGAATTCCCTTCCTCTGACTGGTATCCCTCTAATGTTGGGGTTTGCGCGGATGGATGCCGCCAGGGGTTCAACGCACAGTGCAAACAACAGTGGGGAGAGTGGGCATCCCTGGCGAGTGCCATTCGCTATTGGAAAGGCTGAGGAGAGGGCGAAGGGTGTTTTAACTTGGGAAGTGGGGTTAGTGTAGATGTGTTGGATTGCTTGCATGAAGGGTCCCCGGAACCCCATGTAATGTAGGGTGGCGGACAGGAAGGGCCATCCAAGGCGATCAAACGCCTTTTCCGCGTCCAGGCTTAAAACCAAGGACGCGCGGCTCTCCCTGTTCGCCACCTCGATCAAGTCTATGACCCTTCTTGTGTTGTCACCCGCCTGTCGAAGGGGGACAAAGCCCACCTGGTCCTTGTGTATCAGGGATGGCAGTATCAGGTTTAGGCGTAGTGATAAGAGTTTCGTGAAGACTTTGAGGTCAGAGTTTAGGAGCGCTATGGGCCTGTAACTGGCACAGATGGAAGGGTCTTTGTCCGGCTTTGGAATTAATGTGAGGAATGATCGTTGCATGTCTGTGGGGATAGGGGTCTGTTGGAGGAAGGCGTTAAAAAGTTTACACATATGGGGCAATAGGATGGGCATGAAGGTCTTGTAATATTCGTAGGGGAGCCCGTCGGGGCCCGGGGATTTTCGAGTGGGTAGGGATTTAATCACCTCTGAGAGTTCCTCTTCCAGGATGGGTGCATTAAGGGAGAGGAGGTCTGAGGGTTGAAGTCTCGGGATTCCGCTCCTAGCAAGGTACTGAGACATTTGGTCAGTTAGTTCAGGGGAGGAAGGATTGTGGGGTATCTCTGGGTTGTTATAGAGTGTAGTATAGAATTCTGCAAAGGTTTGAGCCACCTGCTGGGGATGGGATACCAAGTGTCCTTCCTTATCTTTTATTTGGTGTGGGGTGTTCATGTTCGACCTTTCAGCTAGTTTGCGGGCTAGTAGGGAGTGAGCCTTGTTCCCCTTGTCATAGTAGAGTTGTTTCAGTCTCCTCAGTGCTTTTTCAACCTGTCCAATCGCCAGGTCTTTGAGCGTCGTGCGGAGACATACAATCTTCCTAAGGAGGGGTATGGAGGGGGCGGACTGCAGTTTCTTTTCTAGGGACCTAAGTTCCCCCTCCGCCTTCTTTTTGGTGGCTATGGCGTCTTTCTTCATGGCCGATGCCAGAGCTATGCATCGACCGCGTAGAACCGCCTTGTGGGCTTCCCACAACGTGGGAATGGAGATTTCCGGGGTGTCATTCTCCAGGAAGTAGAGTTTTAGAGTAGAATCTAATTCTGTCTTGGACGGGAGATGTTGTGTTAGGAAGGTATTCAACTGCCAATTGTATGGTTTGTGATTGGGGGTGCCCAGCTTTAAGGAGATTGTTACAGGTGCATGGTCCGACCAAGAGATCGGGAGGATCTGTGCATTTTCCATAACTCTGAGCGTGGTACTGTTCACAAATAAGTAATCAATTCGGGTGTGGGTGTGATGGGGTGCTGAATAAAACGTGTACTGTCTCTCCCCGGGGTGCAATGCCCGCCAGGCGTCGAACAGGGCGTATCGTCTAGTGATTTGCCTAAATAGTTTAGCATCCCTAGTCGCTCTGATGTGTGTGCTGCGGGGTCCCACCGTGTGGCGGTCATGTACCGAGGAGAGGGCCATGTTAAAGTCCCCTCCCACTATCAAGTTTTCGCTGGGGGTTCGGTATACTCGCGCGAAGACCTTAGTGAGAAAGTGTATTTGGTGGGTATTGGGGGCATAGAGGTTGCATAGTGTAATCGCTTGATCTTGCCATTTGCCTCGGAGTATTATGAAGTGCCCTCTCGGGTCCACATAAGACTCCATGCATTGGAAGGGAGTTCCCTTCTTAAATAGGATGGCTACGCCTGCTCGCTTGCGGGGGTTGAATGCCTGATACACCTGGGGATAGCTTCTGGAGGCGAACGCAAAGGAGTCCCCTTTATTAAAGTGAGTCTCCTGTATCATAATTATATCCGCCTTAGAGTGCCGGAATTCTGTCAAAGCCAGACGTCTCTTCCTGTTAGAGTTTAACCCATGTACATTTAAAGACATTACCTTCGCCATGATATCGGATATGTGCAAAAAAATAGATACTTATCTGATCCTGTCGCTGGGTGGTTGCATTTCCGGGTTGTAGGGATTGCCGCGAGCCAGGGATGGACTTGATTAGGTGACCGGAGATCAGGTCGAGGTGAGGGGGGCGTGGGAGGGATCGTAGTGGGAGCAGTTGGAAAGAAAAAGAGGGGGGAGAGAATACAGTTAGTACAACATACATTGAGAGCTTCAAGTATTACATTCAGACTATGTAGGTCCTGCCCAAAACAGGGGAGGGTGAGTTCCAATAAGTCCAGTCGGTCAGCCGTGAGAACAACTGGTCGGCTGGACGTAGGGAAGCACTGAGTCATTATCGTACTAGCTTGTAGTACTCTATTTGCAGAAGAGCTGAGGAACTTCAGGGAGACCATCAGGGTGGTCTGCTAGGGGGGCCGAGTGATCGGAAGGCAAACCTCTCTCATGACTTCATAACAATGAAGTGCCCGGTTTGTATAAACTATGCAAAAACTAGGTAGCTAGTGTCAATGGGGATGTGGGGGGGTAAAGGGGTGCATCAATTTCTATTGGCAGGCAGTCCATTAGGTACAGGGTCCCTGGCTGGGAGAGACAGGTATGGGGAACCTGTTCTCCTCAGGTCTTCTTGGGCTTAGGAGCTTTATGCGGTGTGCCTGGAGCTCTGGAACGCTTGGCTGGAAGAAGCTTCTGCCATGTTGAGGGTGGTGGGGGTGGGGTGGCCACCAAATCCCACTCTTGCAAACGGGGAACCGGGAGTTCCAAAGTGTTGCAGAAGGCTTCTAAGTCCTCTGGGTATCGCAATATCGCGGACTGCCCTTCTCTGCGTGCTGTCAGGCTAAATGGAAAGCCCCATCTGTAGATAATATTCTTTTCCTGCAGAAGGAGGAGGAGGGGCTGTAGGAGCCTGCGCTTCTGCAGGGTGATCCAGGAGAGATCTGGATAGAGCTGAATCTGTGTGTTTTCGAAGACCACTTTGCGGGCCATCCGAGCCTTGCGCATCACCTCCTCCTTTAGCGGGTATGAGTTGACTCTGCAGATTACGTCCCGTGGTTTGGTGGTCATCCCTTTGGGGCGTAGGGCCCGGTGAGCTCTGTCCATTTCTATAGGGGCGTCTGGGGGGTCACCCAGTAGGTCGTTAAACAGGTTTTGTAGGATTTCGTGCAGGTTCTCAGGACCTTCAGATTCTGGGAGTCCTCTGACGCGGATATTATTCCTGCGCCCCCTATTGTCGAGGTCCTCGACATGCCGTTGCATATCTCTCAGGAGTATTCGGTGGTCTGCGCCTTGCAATTGCGTACGGTGCACTGCCTGTTTAGTTTCTTGTATCTCCTCCTCCGCCATTTCTACCCTGTCCGCCAGGTGTTTGAAATTAGTTTGGAGTGCCTGGATTTCTGCTCTGCATGTAGTTTTAACATCTTCTATTAATTGTTTAAAGTCCTCCTTTGTCGGCATAGCTTGAAGGCAGGCCTGCCACGTGAAGGGTGAGGGTTCATGGGGGTCTCTTGGTACCTGTATAGGGTTTGGTGCGGGTCTGTGACGTTGGATGGGTGTCCCGTTTTGGGACTGTGCTGTATTCTGCTGCTGGGGACTCCATGCACCGCTCTCCCATCTCTGTTGTGTGTTTGAGTGCTGGAGTATTACCCCCCCTTCCATGCACCGCTCTCCCATCTCTGTTGTGTGTTTGAGGTGCTGGAGTATTACCCCCCCTTCTGTGCATGAGGGGGAGCAGGTCTGGTCATAGGCGACTGCTAACTCTGTGGTCACTACCGCTGGCTTCCATCCCCTGGGTTCTGGCTGATGCTGGGCCCTTGGATCATGGGCTGATATTGCGTAGGGGGCTTGCTGGGCTTTGTTGTGCCCCTGCCGGTCCGCTACAGGGTCCGGTGTCCAGTTAGGTTGTGGGGTAGGCAGCGGGGGAAAGTCCTCTGAGCAGACTGACAGTGATGGGGAGCTGGGTGGCTCTGCTGATATCCCCGGGTCTGAGAAGGTGCGGAACAGTCTGGGGAGGGCGTCTGTGCATTGCGTGCATGAGGCTCCAGTGAGGCCTAGCAATGCGGCCTGGCAGTCCTGTGGCGGCGCCTCGTGGGGAGCGGGGTAGGGGGGTTGACTCACCGCCTCCGTTAGGATGTTCCATGGGCCTGATGAGCCCCCTTCCAGGGGGGGGGAGCGGTGTGGATGCGGCTGGGCCTGGTCGGCTGATGGGGAAGCCTCGTGCGCTGTGGCGGGTTGGTGTGCCGGCGCCATCTTGCCTGTCCCTCTGTTCGGCATCCCGGAGTTAGTAAGGTACCCTCTGATGGTGCTAGAGGAACCGGGAGGCGGCTGGGAGGATCCCCTCGGTTTCGTGGAGCGGGTTTTCCGTGAAGGACCCATATGTGGGTGCAGGAAAAACCCTATAGCTGGCTATGTAGCTGTGGGCTGAGAGGGAGCTTTCAGCTCACGCGTCCATTCAGGTCGGCTTCCGGTCACCCTTACCATGCTTTTCATTGCAGCCTTACCATGCTTTTCATTGCAGCCTTACCATGCTTTTCATTGCAGCCTTGCCATGTTAATTGCCACCTCGCCATGCCAATCATTGCCACCTCGCCATGCCAATCATTGCCGCCTCACCATGCCAATCACTGCCGCCTCACCATGCCAATCATTGCAGCCTTACTGTGCCCATCATTATTGCAGCCTAATGGTGCCCATCATTGCAGTCTTACTGTGGCAATCAATGTAGCCTCACCAGTCAGTGCCAGTGGATTACGCACAGCAGGCATCTCCCGCTGTGTCACGGAGCTCAATGTGAAATGTTATGCCGCACTATGACAAAAGTCCCACCCTCCTTCTAGACCAGCTTGTGTGATAGACAGAACACTGTATCTATCACACGAGCTGGTCTAGGAGGAGGGCGGGATCTTTGTCATAGCGCTGGCCGAAGGTTTCAGTCAGCTCTGAGACACAGCGGTCTTCTGACTCCCGCTGTGTGACAAGAGGAGGAGGAGGAGATTGGAGCTCGGGAAGCAGAGCCGATCCGCCCTTGGGG
>CM053035.1:140923026-140948026 GCA_028564925.1 Lithobates sylvaticus | reverse complement strand
CCACCCCATGAAAAAAAAATACTAAAAAATAAATATTTTGAAAAAGAAAAATCATGATCAGCCAAAACATTATCACCATCTGATGATCAGACAAAATATTATGACCACCCCCATTAAAAAAAAATAATAATTTTTGAAAAAAATGTTCAGCCAAAACATTTTGACCACCCCACGATCAGCCAAAACATTATGACCACCCCATGAAAATAAAATAATAATAAAAAAATAAATATTTTGAAAAAGAAAAATCAGCCAAAACATTATTACCAGCCCATGATCAGCCAAAACATTATGACCACCACATGAAAAAAAAAATAATGATAAAAATAATTTTTGAAAAAAAAATACTTGAAGTAATTGTAGCCATATTAGTGCAATTGTGACAGAGAAAATGGGATTTTTGAAAAAAATGTTCAGCCAAAACATTTTGACCACCCCACGATCAGCCAAAACATTATGACTACCTCATGAAAAAAAAATAATAATAATAATAAAAAAAATTAGAATAAGAAAAATCAGCCAAAACATTATGACCACCCCATGAAAAAAAAATAAAAAAATAAATATTTTTGAAAAGAAATGTTCAGCCAAAACATTATCACCACCCCATGATCAGCCAAAACATTATCACCACCCCATGAAAAAAAAAAAATAATAATAAAAAAATAAATATTTTGAAAAAGAAAAATCATCATCAGCCAAAACATTATGACCAGCCCATGATCAGCCAAAACATTATGACCACCACGTGAAAAAAAAAAATAATAAAAATAATTTTTGAAAAAAAATACTTGAAGTAATTGTAGCTGTATTAGTGCAATTGTGACAGAGAAAATTGAGTACTATCTGTGACACTTTTTTTTATTTGCACTAACATATCATTTTTCATAGACCTAAGACCTTGAAGAAGGGGGACACACCCCGAAAGCTCGTCCATGAAAAATGATGTTAGTGCAAATAAAAAAGTATCACGGACAGTACTCAATTTTCTCTGAAAAAAAAAAAAAAAAATTGTATAAAAAAAATTATTTTTTGAAAAAAAAACTAAATTTTTGTTTGAAAAAAAAATTTGAAAAAAAAAAAGTTTGTTTGAAAAAAAAAAAAATTGGGGAAAAATATGTTCAGCTCTTTCAGCTAATGATGGAACTTCAACTTTTTACTACTATTTATACTTTTTAAAATATGCTTTTTAACACTTTTCACAGTTACTCCAGCCACTCCAGTAGGTGGAGGCAAGAACACTTCACACAATTTCAACAGAAATTGTAGCTTTCCTAGTTAATCTATCTATCTTATTTTTGTCAATTTAAATAATAATTATTTTGCTGACAATATCACCGCAAGAAGCTGTTACTTACCTAGAAAAGAATGATATCTGTATTCGATTGTTTATGTAAAAGCAGCAGGCTGGTAGCAGAAATGGAAACATTTTATCTCTGATCTGTTAGGAATTGTATGCATTGTATGCATTGTATAGATTTGGCAGAGCCGAGCGCTGGAGCCATAGCAACCGATCAACCAATCACAGATCTTCCTAGAAATTTCAAACTGATGCAGGAAAAATGTTGTGGCAGTTGCAGTTGCCTAGCAACATAACTGATGACCTCACAGTGCAGGTCACATGGCCAATGACACTACAGTTCAGCTGCACCTGAGTTAGCCAGTCAGTCTACGGATTGAAGGCAAGCCTGAAGGTTGGTTTCTATTGAGCTCCAGGAGAAATTAGATTTTTTTGGAGAATGAACCGTATCATTAAAAAAATGTAATCTGTTCCTCAATTAATCATCAAAAGGTACATTTATGATCCATTATATTTAGAAGAATTGCATTGTATCTTCTTATTGGTAAACAATAGATTATATATCCCCCCTATTGGTGACCAGTGGCTTATATTCCACACCATCACTGTGTATCCAAAAAGGATATAAAATGTATTTGTGTGTAGTGCTGTATGATGGAGTAGTTATCAGACTATCACAGCACTGACACATAGGAATGAATAGGGATTACGTCTCATAGTCAACTGGTTAAAGTTTATCTATAGACACAGGTGCACTGTGACGACCAGTTTATGAAGCTGCGATCTGAGTGCTTCACTGGCGATCTGTGTCAGAATTCACAGTCCCTGATTCACCAGCTCAGAGGTGGAGAATCGGGGAGTGAAGAGGGAATGTGGGGGGATCTGAGGAGGAAAGAGGAAGATAATTAACTTCCTTGTGCCTCGTTCAGACCCCCCCAACACTGTAACCATGTCCCCCTATTTTATATATATAGTTAGAGTATATATATATATATATATATATATATATATATATATATATATATATATATATATATATATATATATATATATATATATATAATGTGTGTGTGTATATATACACACATGTATATATAATGTGTGTGTGTATACATGTATATATTATGTAGGGGACTCTTTATTTTATTAACATTAAATCACACCGTCTGTCCGTGTATTGAGCGGTGATAATCTATCACTGCTTAATAAACTGACATCTCTGTGTTTCTGTGAATTTCTGGTGCTGTAATCTCGTAAAGTCTCATGAGATTCCAGTATCAGGGGCCGTTCTCCAGTGTTAGAAGCATTTGTAGATCTCTTCACTCCTCCAAGATCTACTCCGCTTCATAAACTGGCACACAGAAGAGAAAAATCTCCTCTGTGAATGCAGGAGAATGAAGAAGAGGACGACCGTCAGGATTTCACTGTTTCATAAATGGACTGGACACCTAAATGTCTTTTTTTATTTTGCAGCAGAAGAGGACGACCGTCAGCAGAAGAGGACGACAGCAGAAGAGGACGACCGTCAGCAGAAGAGGACGACCGAAGAGGACGACCGTCAGCAGAAGAGGACGACAGAAGAGGACGACCGTCAGCAGAAGAGGACGACCGAAGAGGACGACCGTCAGCAGAAGAGGACGACCGAAGAGGACCGTCAGCAGAAGAGGACCGACCGTCAGCAGAAGAGGACGACCGTCAGCAGAAGAGGACGACCGTCAGCAGAAGAGGACGACCGTCAGCAGAAGAGGACGACCGTCAGCAGAAGAAGACAGAAGAGGAGGACCGTCAGCAGAAGAGGACGACCGTCAGCAGAAGAGGACGACCGTCAGCAGAAGAGGAGGACAGAAGAGGACCGTCAGCAGAATGAAGCAGTGAATAGGATTTCACTGTCAGCAGAAGAGGACGACCGTCAGCAGAAGAGGACGACCGTCAGCAGAAGAGGACGACCGAAGAGGACCGTCAGCAGAAGAGGACGACCGAAGAGGACCGTCAGCAGAAGAGGACGACCGAAGAGGACCGTCAGCAGAAGAGGACGACCGAAGAGGACCGTCAGCAGAAGAGGACGACCGAAGACGACCGTCAGCAGAAGAGGAGGACCGTCAGCAGAAGAGGACGACCGTCAGCAGAAGAGGACGACCGAAGAGGACGACCGTCAGCAGAAGAGGACGACCGAAGAGGAGGACCTTCAGCAGAAGAGGACGACCGTCAGCAGAAGAGGACGACCGTCAGCAGAAGAGGAGGACCGTCAGCAGAAAAGGAGGACCGTCAGCAGAAGAGGACCGTCAGCCGAAGAGGAGGACCGTCAGCAGAAGAGGACGACCGAAGAGCAGGACCGTCAGCAGAAGAGGACCGTCAGCAGAAGAGGAGGACCGTCAGCAGAAGAGGAGACCGTCAGCAGAAGAGGAGGACCGTCAGCAGAAGAGGAGGACCGTCAGCAGAAGAGGAGGACCGTCAGCAGAAGAGGACGACCGAGACCGTCAGCAGAAGAGGACGACCGAAGAGGACCGTCAGCAGAAGAGGAGGACCGTCAGCAGAAGAGGAGGACCGTCAGCAGAAGAGGACGACCGTCAGCAGAAGAGGAGGACCGTCAGCAGAAGAGGACGACCGACAGCAGAAGAGGACGACCGTCAGCAGAAGAGGACGACCGTCAGCAGAAGAGGAGGACCGTCAGCAGAAGAGGAGGACCGTCAGCAGAAGAGGAGGACCGTCAGCAGAAGAGGACGACCGAAGAGGACCGTCAGCAGAAGAGGAGGACCGTCAGCAGAAGAGGACGACCGAAGAGGACCGTCAGCAGAAGAGAGCAGAAGGACCGTCAGCAGAAGAGGACGACCGAAGAGGACCGTCAGCAGAAGAGGAGGACCATCAGCAGAAGAGGAGGACCGTCAGCAGAAGAGGAGGACCGGCAGCAGAAGAGGAGGACCGTCAGCAGAAGAGGACGACCGAAAAGGACCGTCAGCAGAAGAGGACGACCGTCAGCAGAAGAGGAGGACCGTCAGCAGAAGAGGACGACCGAAGAGGACCGTCAGCAGAAGAGGAGGACCGTCAGCAGAAGAGGAGGACCGTCAGCAGAAGAGGAGGACCGTCAGCAGAAGAGGACGACCGTCAGCAGAAGAGGACGACCGTCAGCAGAAGAGGAGGACCGACCGTCAGCAGAAGAGGAGGACCGTCAGCAGAAGAGGAGGACCGTCAGCAGAAGAGGAGGACCGTCAGCAGAAGAGGAGGACCGTCAGAGAAGAGGAGGACCGTCAGCAGAAGAGGACGACCGAAGAGGACCGTCAGCAGAAGAGGACGAGGACCGTCAGCAGAAGGGGACCGTCAGCAGAAGAGGACCGTCAGCAGAAGAGGACCGTCAGCCGAAGAGGACCGTCAGCAGAAGAGGACCGTCAGCAGAAGAGGACGACCGTCAGCAGAAGAGGACCGTCAGCAGAAGAGGACGACCGTCAGCAGAAGAGGACGACCGTCAGCAGAAGAGGACGACCGAAGAGGACCGTCAGCAGAAGAGGAGGACCCGTCAGCAGAAGAGGAGGACCGTCAGCAGAAGAGGACCGTCAGCAGAAGAGGAGGACCGTCAGCAGAAGAGGACGACCGAAGAGGACCGTCAGCAGAAGAGGAGGACCGTCAGCAGAAGAGGACGACCGAAGAGGACCGTCAGCAGAAGAGGACGACTGAAGAGGACCGTCAGCAGAAGAGGAGGACCGTCAGCAGAAGAGGAGGACCGTCAGCAGAAGAGGAGAAGAGGAGGACCGTCAGCAGAAGAGGAGGACCGTCAGCAGAAGAGGACGACCGAAGAGGACCGTCAGCAGAAGAGGACCGTCCGCAGCAGAGGACGACCGAAGAGGACCGTCAGCAGAAGAGGAGGACCGTCAGCAGAAGAGGACGACCGAAGAGGACCGTCAGCAGAAGAGGACGACCGTCAGCAGAAGAGGACGACCGTCAGCAGAAGAGGACGACCGTCAGCAGAAGAGGACGACCGTCAGCAGAAGAGGAGGACGACCGTCAGCAGAAGAGGACGACCGTCAGCAGAAGAGGACGACCGAAGAGGACCGTCAGCAGAAGAGGACCGTCAGCAGAAGAGGAGACCGTCAGCAGAAGAGGAGACCGTCAGCAGAAGAGGAGGACCGTCAGCAGCAGAAGAGGAGGACCGTCAGCAGAAGAGGAGGACCGTCCGCAGAAGAGGAGGACCGTCAGCAGACGAGGAGGACCGTCAGCAGAAGAGGACGACCGTCAGCAGAAGAGGACGACCGTCAGCAGAAGAGGACGACCGTCAGCAGAAGAGGACGACCGTCAGCAGAAGAGGAGGACCGTCAGCAGAAGAGGAGGACCGTCAGCAGAAGAGGAGGACCGTCAGCAGAAGGAGGAGGACCGTCAGCAGAAGAGGAGGACCGAAGAGGACCGTCAGCAGAAGAGGAGGACCGTCAGCAGAAGAGGAGGACCGTCAGCAGAAGAGGACGACCGTCAGCAGAAGAGGACGACCGTCAGCAGAAGAGGAGGACCGTCAGCAGAAGAGGACGACCGTCAGCAGAAGAGGAGGGCCGTCAGCAGAAGAGGAGGACCGTCAGCAGAAGAGGAGGACCGTCAGCAGAAGAGGAGGACCGTCAGCAGAAGAGGACGACCGAAGAGGACCGTCAGCAGAAGAGGAGGACCGTCAGCAGAAGAGGAGGACCGTCAGCAGAAGAGGAGGACCGTCAGCAGAAGAGGAGGACCGTCAGCAGAAGAGGACGACCGAAGAGGACCGTCAGCAGAAGAGGAGGACCGTCAGCAGAAGAGGAGGACCGTCAGCAGAAGAGGAGACCGTCAGCAGAAGAGGAGGACCGTCAGCAGAAGAGGACGACCGAAGAGGACCGTCAGCAGAAGAGGAGGACCGTCAGCAGAAGAGGAGGACCGTCAGCAGAAGAGGAGGACCGTCAGCAGAAGAGGACGACCGTCAGCAGAAGAGGACGACCGAAGAGGACCGTCAGCAGAAGAGGAGGACCGTCAGCAGAAGAGGAGGACCGTCAGCAGAAGAGGAGGACCGTCAGCAGAAGAGGACGACCGTCAGCAGAAGAGGACGACCGTCAGCAGAAGAGGACGACCGTCAGCAGAAGAGGACAGAAGAGGACCGACAGCAGCAGAAGAGGACCGTCAGCAGAAGAGGAGGACCGTCAGCAGAAGAGGAGGACCGTCAGCAGAAGAGGAGGACCGTCAGCAGAAGAGGACGACCGTCAGCTGAAGAGGAGGACCGTCAGCAGAAGAGGACCGACCGTCAGCAGAAGAGGAGGACCGTCAGCAGAAGAGGAGGACCGTCAGCAGAAGAGGACGACCGTCAGCAGAAGAGGACGACCGTCAGCAGAAGAGGACGACCGTCAGCAGAAGAGGACGACCGAAGAGGACCGTCAGCAGAAGAGGAGGACCGTCAGCAGAAGAGGAGGACCGTCAGCAGAAGAGGAGGACCGTCAGCAGAAGAAGAGGACCGTCAGCAGAACGACCGAAGAGGACCGTCAGCAGAAGAGGAGGACCGTCAGCAGAAGAGGAGGACCGTCAGCAGAAGAGGACGACCGTCAGCAGAAGAGGACGACCGTCAGCAGAAGAGGACGACCGTCAGCAGAAGAGGACGACCGAAGAGGACCGTCAGCAGAAGAGGAGGACCGTCAGCAGAAGAGGAGGACCGTCAGCAGAAGAGGAGGACCGTCAGCAGAAGAGGACGACCGTCAGCAGAAGAGGACGACCGTCAGCAGAAGAGGACGACCGTCAGCAGAAGAGGAGGACCGTCAGCAGAAGAGGACGACGTCAGCAGAAGAGGACCGTCAGCAGAAGAGGACGACCGTCAGCAGAAGAGGACCGTCAGCAGAAGAGGAGGACCGTCAGCAGAAGAGGAGGACCGTCAGCAGAAGAGGAGGACCGTCAGCAGAAGAGGAGGACCGTCAGCAGAAGAGGAGGACCGTCAGCAGAAGAGGAGGACCGTCAGCAGAAGAGGACCGTCAGCAGAAGAGAGGACCGTCAGCAGAAGAGAGGACCGTCAGCAGAAGAAGACAGAAGAGGACCGTCAGCAGAAGAGGAGGACCGACAGCAGAAGAGGACGACCGAAGAGGACCGTCAGCAGAAGAGGAGGACCGTCAGCAGAAGAGAGGAGGACCGTCAGCAGAAGAGGAGGACCGTCAGCAGAAGAGGAGGACCGTCAGCAGAAGAGGACGACCGTCAGCAGAAGAGGACGACCGTCAGCAGAAGAGGACGACCGTCAGCAGAAGAGGACCGACAGCAGAAGAGGACCGACCGTCAGCAGAAGAGGACCGACAGCAGAAGAGGACCGACAGCAGAAGAGGACCGTCAGCAGAAGAGGACCGACAGCAGAAGAGGACCGAAGAGGACCGACAGCAGAAGAGGACCGAAGAGGACCGACAGCAGAAGAGGACCGACAGCAGAAGAGGACCGACAGCAGAAGAGGACCGACAGCAGAAGAGGGCAGAAGAGGACCGACAGCAGAAGAGGGCAGAAGAGGACCGTCAGCAGAAGAGGACCGTCAGCAGAAGAGGACCGTCAGCAGAAGAGGACCGACAGCAGAAGAGGACCGAAGAGGACCGACAGCAGAAGAGGACCGACGAGGACCGACAGCAGAAGAGGACCGACAGCAGAAGAGAACCGACAGCAGACGAGGACCGACGAGGACCGACAGCAGAAGAGGACCGACAGCAGAAGAGGACCGACGAGGACCGACAGCAGAAGAGGACCGAAGAGGACCGAAGAGGACCGTCAGCAGAAGAGGACCGTCAGCAGAAGAGGACCGACAGCAGAAGAGGACCGACAGCAGAAGAGGACCGACAGCAGAAGAGGACCGACAGCCGAAGAGGACCGACGAGGACCGACAGCAGAAGAGGACCGACGAGGACCGACAGCAGAAGAGGACCGACGAGGACCGACAGCAGAAGAGGACCGACGAGGACCGACAGCAGAAGAGGACCGACAGCAGAAGAGGACCGACGAGGACCGACAGCAGAAGAGGACCGACGAGGACCGACAGCAGAAGAGGACCGACGAGGACCGACAGCAGAAGAGGACCGACGAGGACCGACAGCAGAAGAGGACCGAAGACAGAAGAGGACCGAAGAGGACCGAAGAGGACCGAAGACAGAAGAGGACCGAGGACCGAAGACAGAAGAGGACCGAAGAGGACCGAAGAGGACCGAAGACGAACGAAGACGAACGAAGACAGAAGAGGACCGAAGACAGAAGAGGACCGAAGAGGACCGAAGACAGAAGAGGACCGAAGACGAACGAAGACGACCGAAGAGGACCGAAGACAGAAGACAGAAGAGGACCGAAGAGGACCGAAGACAGAAGAGGACAGAAGAGGACCGAAGACAGAAGAGGACAGAAGAGGACCGAAGACAGAAGACACAAGAGGACCGAAGACAGAAGAGGACCGAGGACCGAAGACAGAAGAGGACCGAAGACAGAAGAGGACCGAAGACAGAAGAGGACAGAAAGGGACAGAAGACAGAAAGGGACAGAAGACAGAAAATGACAGAAGACAGAAAATGACAGAAGACAGAACATGACAGAAGAGGAGAGGACCGAAGAGGACCGAAGACAGAAGAGGACCGAAGACAGAAGAGGACAGAAAGGGACAGAAGACAGAAAGGGACAGAAGACAGAAAATGACAGAAGACAGAAAATGACAGAAGACAGAAAATGACAGAAGACAGAAAATGACAGAAGAGGAGAGGACCGAAGAGGACCGAAGACAGAAGAGGACCGAAGACAGAAGAGGACCGAAGACAGAAGAGGACCGAAGAGGACAGAAGAGGACCGAAGAGGACACAAGAGGACCGAAGACAGAAGAGGACCGAAGAGGACCGAAGACAGAAGAGGACCGAAGACAGAAGAGGACCGAAGACAGAAGAGGACAGAAAGGGACAGAAGACAGAAAGGGACAGAAGACAGAAAATGACAGAAGACAGAAAATGACAGAAGACAGAAAATGACAGAAGAGGAGAGGACCGAAGAGGACCGAAGACAGAAGAGGACCGAAGACAGAAGAGGACAGAAAGGGACAGAAGACAGAAAGGGACAGAAGACAGAAAATGACAGAAGACAGAAAATGACAGAAGAGGAGAGGACCGAAGAGGACCGAAGACAGAAGAGGACCGAAGACAGAAGAGGACCGAAGACAGAAGAGGACAGAAGAGGACAGAAAGGGACAGAAGACAGAAAGGGACAGAAGACAGAAAATGACAGAAGACAGAAAATGACAGAAGACAGAAAATGACAGAAGAGGAGAGGACCGAAGAGGACCGAAGACAGAAGAGGACCGAAGACAGAAGAGGACCGAAGACAGAAGAGGACCGAAGACAGAAGAGGACCGAAGACAGAAGAGGACCGAAGACAGAAGAGGACAGAAGAGGACAGAAGAGGACAGAAGACAGAAGCCAAATAGAAATACATATAAAAATGTAAATACCCCTATTACAATAGATTATTAAAATGATTTAGCAATATACAACATGTCTTTAAAAATATACCCATTTCCTGTAGCATTAGGATCAGAAAATATTAATCGGGGACCTAGGTTACTATAGGGCATGTTTATCACTAATAAAATATATTGCTGCGGAGGTGCTGTGTGCCATACAATGTCTTCATAGCAAGCGCATCACACATTGGTAAGTAATCCAGCCATCATATTTTATTGTTCTACCTCATTGGTCTCCAAACTGTGTCCTGCAGGCCAGAGGCAAACCTTTGCTTGTCTTATATCTGGAACTTGGAGGGCTATTCCTTCAACTGATATAAGGCACCATTCCTCACAGAAGAGGACAGAAGAGAACAGAAGAGAGAGAAGAGGACAGAAGAGAGAGAAGAGGACAGAAGAGAGAGAAGAGGACAGAAGAGGACAGAGAAGAGGACAGAAGAAGACAGACGAGGACAGACGAGGACAGAAGAAGACAGACGAGGACAGAAGAAGACAGACGAGGACAGACGAGGACAGACGAGGACAGACGAGGACAGACGAGGACAGACGAGAGAGAAGAGGACAGACGAGAGAGAAGAGGACAGACGAGAGAGAAGAGGACAGACGAGAGAGAAGAGGACAGACGAGAGAGAAGAGGACAGACGAGAGAGACGAGGACAGACGAGGACAGACGAGGACAGACGAGGACAGACGAGGACAGACGAGGACAGACGAGAGAGAAGAGGACAGACGAGAGAGAAGAGGACAGACGAGAGAGAAGAGGACAGACGAGAGAGAAGAGGACAGACGAGGACAGACGAGGACAGACGAGAGAGAAGAGGACAGACGAGAGAGAAGAGGACAGAAGAAGACAGACGAGAGAGACGAGGACAGAAGAGAGAGAAGAGGACAGAGAAGAGGACAGAAGAGGACAGAAGAGGACAGAAGAGGACAGACGAGAGAGACGAGGACAGAAGAGGACAGACGAGAGAGACGAGGACAGAAGAGAGAGAAGAGGACAGAGAAGAGGACAGAAGAGGACAGAGAAGAGGACAGAAGAGGACAGAGAAGAGGACAGACGAGAGAGACGAGGACAGAAGAGGACAGACGAGGACAGACGAGGACAGACGAGAGAGAAGAGGACAGAAGGACAGACGAGAGAGAAGAGGACAGAAGAGGATAGAAAAGGACAGAAGAGGATAGAAGAGGACAGAAGACAGAAGAGGACAGAAGACAGAAGACAGAAGAGGACAGAAGACAAAAGCCAAATAGAAAAACATATAAAAATGTAAATACCCCTATGACAATAGATTATTAAAAGGATTATTAAAAGGATTTAGCAATATACAACATGTCTTTAAAAATATACCTATTTCCTGTAGCCGATGATCAGCCAAAACATTATGACCACCTCATGAAAAAAAAAAAAAATAATAATAAAAACAATTTTGAAAAAGAAAAATCAGCCAAAATATTATGACCACCCCATGAAAAAAAAATAATAATAAAAAATAAATATTTTAAAAATCATGATCAGCCAAAACATTATCACCACCTCATGATCAGACAAAATATTATGACCACCCCATGATCAGCCAATACATTTTTGTTTGAAAAAAACTAAATTTTTATTTGAAAAAAAAATTTTTTATTTGAAAAAAAAATGTTTGTTTGAAAAAAAATTTTTTGGGGAAAAATATGTTCAGCTCTTTTAGCTAATGATGGAACTTCAACTTTTTTACTACTATTTATACTTTTTAAAATATACTTTTTAACACTTTTCACAGTTACTCCAGCCACTCCAGTAGGTGGAGGCAAGAACACTTCACACAATTTCCCCAGAAATTGTAGCTTTCCTAGTTAATCTATCCATCTTATTTTTGTCAATTTAACCACTTGCCGACCGCCCCATGTACATATACGTCGGCAGAATGGCACGTACAGGCAAAACCACGTACCTGTACGTGCCATTCGTCCGGCGGGGACGGTCGGCATCGCTTCAGGAGCGATCATAGACGAGGGGCCGGCCAGTGGTTTCTGGCCACCCCCTTGCGATCGCTCCTGGCGAATCAGATGCTTCCTCTTGCCTGCGTATTGTAAACACAGGCAAGAGGAAGTGATGTCACGCTCCTCGTGCCGGTCTTTCTGACCGGGACGCCGAGCGGAGAAGACATCAGGTTAGTGCACCAACACTACACTGACACCAGTCACACATAGGCACACATTCCACCCCCAGATCACCCCCCAGATCACCCCCTGCCCCCCCAGTCACAGTGTCACTGATTGCAGGGATTATTTATTTACTGATCACTGCATTTAGTGTCAGTTGTGACCAGTGATGGCACTAACGACGTTAAAGTAAACTGCGTTACTTTAGAGGGTAACGAGTAATCCAACTGATTACTCTTCCCCTCGCGGTAACGCCGTTCCCATTACTGGGGCGGCGTTACCGCAATTACCCGCCGCGATCGCGGAGCCATCCGCGGCCTCAGGAAAGGCCGCGGCTTCGGCCTAGCTCCGGAGCGGCGGCCGACGGGTGCCCCACGATGGCCGCCGCTCCGGCCTAGCTGCGGAGCGGCGGCCATCTTGGTGCACCCGTCGGCCGTTTACAATGTGATTGCTCCATCAAATGACGGAGCGATCACTTTGTAAACAAACCGGCGTCAAGATGACGCTGGTCTCCCCTCTGTGTACAGATCTGTACAGTGGAGGGGAGAGATCGGATGGCAGCAGCCATCCCTCCATACTCTGCAACACCCTGCTAATACTGCGCAATACTCTGCAACACCCTGCCAATACTGCGCAATACTCTGCAACACCCTGCCAATACTGCGCAATACTCTGCAACACCCTGCCAATACTGCGCAATACTCTGCAACACCCTGCCAATACTGCGCAATACTTTGCAACACCCTGCCAATACTGCGCAATACTTTGCAACACCCTGCCAATACTGCGCAATACTCTGCAACACCCTGCCAATACTGCGCAATACTCTGCAACACCCTGCCAATACAGCGCAATACTCTGCAACACCCTGCCAGTGCCAATACTGCGCAATACTCTGCAACACCCTGCCAATACTGCGCAATACTCTGCAACACCCTGCCATACCCTGCAACACCCCGCCATACCCCGCAACACCTGGCCATACCCCGCCACACTCTGCAATACGCGGTAATACCCAGCCATACTCGGCGATACCCAGCCATACTCGGCGATACCCAGCCATACCCGGCTATACCCAGCCATACCCGGCTATACCCAGACAATATTACAGTTGGGGAGATGACGTGGATATTACAGTGGGGGCTTTATGGTGGTGGAATTTTCAAAGGTTTTTGCAAATTCAATTATTATTTGCTGATCCGAAAAATGATCCGATCCGTGACTCTGCAACGATCCGATCCGTGAGTTTGGGGGGGACAGATGTACAGGGGGGGAACAGATATATGTGTGTGGGGGGGGGGACAGACGTGTAGTGGGGTACAGAGGGGGAACAGATATATGTGTGGGGGGGGGCAGACGTGTAGTGGGGTACAGAGGGGGAACAGATATATGTGTTGGGGGGGAAATAGACGTGCAGGGGGGAACGCGCCCCTTGCTTACAGTAATACTAGACCCGCCCCTAAGAATATTAAAAAAAAAAAAGTCAGTTACTTTGCTGAGTAACTAATTACTTTTCCAATGTAGTAACTGAGTTACTAACTCAATTACTTTTTTGGGAGAAATAATTTGTAATGTAACTAATTACTTTTTTAAAGTAAGATGACCAACACTGGTTGTGACTGCAATAACTGTCAGGGCAGTTAGTTTTAGGCCCCTTTAGGTCTAAGGTAGCCCCCTACCCCCCCCCCCTTAATAAAGGTTTAACCCCTTGATTGCCCCCTAGGTAACCCTTTCACCCCCTTTTGCCAGTGTCACTAAGCGATCGTTTTTCTGATCGCTGCATTAGTATCACTGGTGCCGCTAGGTAGCCAGTTTTTTTCTAGGTTAACCGCCAGGTTTATATAGGTTCATAAATAGGTTTATAGGTCAGGTACCCCCATATTACAACCTAAATAAAGGTTTTAAACCCTTGATTTCCCCTAGAGTTAACCCTTTCACCAGTGATCACCGTATAAGTGTCACTGGTGACGCTGGTTAGCCAGTTAGTTATTTAGGTTCCCCGTCAGGTTTTTATATAGCGTCAGGTACCCCCATATATTACCCAATAAAGGATTTAACCCCCTGATTGCCCCTAGTTAACCCTTTCACCAGTGATCACCGTATAACTGTTACGGGTGACGCTGGTTAGTTAGTTTGTTTTTTATAGTGTCAGGGCACCCGCCATTTATTACCCAATAACAGTTTAACCCCCTGATCGCCCGGCGGGTGATATCAATAAGGTCTGCGTCGCCCCAGGTTAGTGTCAGTACCACAAACACCCACGCGCAAAGCATACACCTCCCTTAGTGGTACAGTATCTGAACAGATCAATATCTGATCTGATCAGATCTATACTAGCGTCCCAGCAGTTTAGGGTTCCAAAAAACGCATTGTTAGCGGGATCAGCCCAGATACCTGCTAGCACCTGCGTTTTCCCCCTCCGCCCAGCCCACCCAAGTGCAGTATCGATCGATCACTGTCACTTACAAAACACTAAGCACACATAACTGCAGCGTTCGCAGAGTCAGGCCTGATCCCTGCGATCGCTAACAGTTTTTTTGGTAGCGTTTTGATTCAGTCGCCAGCAGCCTAGGAGCTTTTTAACCCGTGAATCTCACTAGTGTACTACTAAATTTAGAGCCCAAAATGGCAAATCGCAAGTACACTAGTGAACAGGCCTACTTGTTTCTGAGTATGTCAGATAGTGAAGAGGAGGTCACTCATCTGTCAGAATCAGGCTCAGAATACGATCCAGTAGACGATAGCGGCTCCATGACAGATAGCTCTGGCGACAGAGGTGAGGTCCCTGCTAAGGTCAGGCGTACCCGATCCCGATCTTCTGCTGTTGTTGAGGTGCAGGAACCGCAGGTCTCTCGTATGGAGCAGAGAAGTACTAGCGCCGCTATTCCTTCTGGTGAACTGGCAAGCACCAGCGGCCTAGTACACCCTGGACATCCAGCACTGCAGTAACACGTGATGACGTGGCGAGTCCCATAAGTGCAGTTCAAGCTGGCGAGGTGGCAAGCACAAGTAGTGTCCCGCTGCCACCAAGAAGAAGACAAAGGCAGGCCCGTCGATCACATAGTGCCCTTCCTGCAGAATTTGCCAATCCTGATTGGGTGCCCACCACTTCTGCAGAACCCGTACTTCCCCCATTCACTGGCCAACCCGGTATTCAGGTGGAAACAGCTGATTTTAAGCCATCCGATTTTTATTCGCTGTTTTTCACGGAAGATCTCTATAGATCTATTGTGGACCAAAGTAATATATAAGCTGGTCAATACATCGCCGCTAATCCCCAGTTGCCTTCCCTTGCCAGAGATTGGAAACCAATTACGGTTTCCGAATTTAAGTCCTTTCTGGGCCTTTCCCTCAACATGGGCATACATAAATTCCCGACTCTGAGGACTTATTGGTCCACCTCACCAGTCCACCAAATGCCCGTGTTCACTGCCTCCATGTCCAGGGCACGATACGAACAGATCTTGCGGTTCATGCACTTCAGTGACAATGAACTTTGTCGTCCTCGTGGAGACCCTGAATTTGATCGGCTCTACAAAATTCGGCCCCTCATAAACCACTTCAACCAACGTTTTGCAGCCTTGTTTACGCCCAATCAAGTTGTCTGCATTGACGAGTCCTTGATTAAGTTTTCTGGCCGCTTGTCTTTCAGACAGTACCTTCCCAGCAAGCGTGCCAGATACGGGGTCAAGCTCTACAAGCTCTGTGACAGGGCAACAGGCTATACGTGGAGCTTTTCGGTTTATGAGGGAAAAGATAGTTACGTAGAGCCGGAGAACTGTCCAGATTACATAGGGAGCGCTGGCAAGATAGTGTGGAACTTGGTGTCACCCTTTTTCGGAAAGGGGTACCACTTGTACGTGGACAATTATTACACGAGCGTGCCACTGTTTAGTCATTTGTTTGATCAGCAAATTGGAGCATGTGGCACTGTGTGACCTAATCGCCGGGGCTTTCCCCAGCGGCTTGTAGATTCCCCTCTTAGGCTGGGGGAGAGAGCCTGCTTCAAGTGTAATAATTTGCTCGCTGTGAAGTGGAGGGATAATAGGAATGTTTTCGTTCTTACCTCCCTTCATGCAGACACGACAGTCCAAATTCGTACGGCGGCTGGTGTTGTGACGAAACCCCTCTGTGTCCACGAGTATAACCTTAATATGGGAGGGGTGGACCTCAACGACCAGTTGTTGGCGCCGTACCTAGTTGCCCATAAGGCTAGACGCTGGTACAAAAAAGTGTCTATTTATTTGTTCCAATTGGCTTTGCTGAACGCTCATGTGCTATACGGAGCTTCAGGCGGGACTTTACCCTTCCTTGAATTCCAGGAAGAGGTTGTCACAGAACTCCTGTATCCAGGCGGTTCTGCACCTCAACATCCCCTGCCAAATGCAGTAAGCCGGCTGCATGAGAGGCATTTTTCTTATGCCCTCCAGAGTACCCCTACCCAACGAGCCCCCCAAAGAAGATGTCGTGTCTGTACCAAGCGCGGATGTAGGCGTGACACCCGTTATTATTGTCCACGCTGTCCTGACAATCCTGGTCTCTGCATTGGTGAATGTTTTGAACGCTACCACTCACTAGTAAGGTATTAGCGTAGGGTACAGCATTTCACAGGCTAGGATACACTTTCAACAAAGCCTGGGGAATGCCCAGGAAAAAACCCAAGCCTACTTACCACCAGCTCGCAGAAAACCAAATTAGCCTGTCTAACAGTGCGTTAAAAACAGGGGTTTAGTCCGCACGAGCTGGCTATAGATGAGGGTGGTGGCAAGTTTTTTGTATCATTATCACGTTGGTGTTTGTATTGGTCCAGCAACGCACCAACACCTTTGCAGCCATTGTGCAATCTGCTGGGTGCTTGGTGTGCTCCTGTACCTTTAAGAAGGAGTGGGCTCCCCTTCAGTCCACCTGCCCTCATCTATCCATTAGAATGCATGTGCCTCCACTGTGGGGACACTCATAGTTTAGTGTTAGGACCACAGATATCAGGGTGCCGTGACGTGGCTCTGTGGCTTACGCATGCGTTTGCAAATGCGTGCGGACTAAACCCCTGTTTTTAACGCACTGTTAGACAGGCTAATTTGGTTTTCTGCGAGCTGGTGGTAAGTAGGCTTGGGTTTTTTCCTGGGCATTCCCCAGGCTTTGTTGTTAGGATACACTTTCACAGGGTCTCAAGAATACCATTGCATTTTGAGACCCGACAGTTAAAATTATAGTTACAGGGTCTCAAGAATGCCATCGCATTTTGAGACCCGACCGTTACAGTTATAGTTTAAAAAAAATTTTAAAAGTTTAAAAAAAAAAAGTGTCAAAAATAAAAATAAAAAAAAAGTACGAAAAAAAAAAAAACCCAAAAAAATATAAAATAAAAAAAACAAAAATAGTTGTCGTTTTATTGTTCTCTCTCTCTCTCCCTCTCTATTCTCTCTATTGTTGCTCTTTTTTACTCTATTCTATTCTGCAATGTTTTATTATGTTTTATCATGCTTGCTTTTCAGGTATGTAATTTTGTTTACTGTGTTTTATTGTTAGCCATTTTTTTGTTTTCAGGTGCGCCATTCAGTTGCAGCGCGGATTTATTTATCTTGACAGCAACAGCGTTTGCTCCCACGATACATAAAGCCGCGACTCCAACGCTGTAGGAGGTGATTTCACCACCACAGTTAAAAAAAAAAGAGCATATATGCCGAAGCATGGGGGCAGCAGGGGCGGAGGAGCGATTTTGCTCCTAATGCCACGTACATACGGTCGAAATTCCGACGGAGGCTTGCCCGTGGAAAAGTCCGACCATGTGTACGTGGCATAACTTTTTTGCGGGAGGATGCCCCATGCTTCGGCATATATATATATTTTAGGCACCGGTTGCGTTAACAAAATGTTTTATTTTTTACTATTTTTTTTGGGGTATTTGCTTTGCAGGTATGGTATGGTAAGGTCTTACTGTTATACTGTAATGTTACTTTGTTTTAATGTTAACCATTATTTGCTTAGCAGGTACGCCATTCAGTTGCAGCGCGGATTTATTTATCTTGACAGCAATAGCGTTTGCTCCCACGATACATAAAGCCGCGACTCCAACGCTGTAGGAGGTGATTTCACCACCACAGTTAAAAAAAAGAGCATATATGCCGAAGCATGGGGGCAGCAGGGGCGGAGGAGCGGTTTTGCTCCTAATGCCACGTACATACGGTCGAAATTCCGACGGAGGCTTGCCTGTGGAAAAGTCTGACCATGTGTACGTGGCATAACTTTTTTGCGGGAGGATGCCCCCTGCTTCGGCATATATAAATGGTGCATGTATGCCCACCATTAGAAGTGGGTGGATGAAGGGAGGTATTCTAATGGTGGGCATACCCACCAATCAATCTCTTTTTTTTTCGTTCAGCCAAGAGGCTGCATGAAAAAAAAAGATTACAATATATGTCCAGTATGTTGCTGGACTTTGAATGGTTATACCAGAATGATGCCTGCAGGTTTAGGTATCATCTTGGTATCATTCTTTTCAGCCAGTGATCGGCTTTCATGTAAAAGCAATTCTAGTGGGTAATTAGCCTCTAGACTGCTTTTACAAGCAGTGGGAGGGAATGACCCCCCTCCCAGATATAAACCGCGCCATTGGGAAATTGAGAAAGCGTTTTATCACACCGATCTTGGTGTGGTCAGATGCTTTGAGGGCAGAGGAAAGATCTAGGGTCTAATATATTTTTTCAAAAAAAGAGTACCTGTCACTGCCTATTGCTATCATAGGGGATATTTACATTCCCTGCGATAACAATAAAAATGATAACTAAGAAAAAAAATGGAAGGAACAGTTTAAAACTAAAATAAAAAAGCGTTGGTCTGGCGTCATATGTAAACAGCAATTGCACCATGCATGTGAGGTATCACCGCGAAGGTCAGATCGAGGGCAGTAATTTTAGCAGTAGACCTCCTCTGTGAATCTAATGTGGTAACCTGTAAAGGCTTTTAAAAATGTATGTAGTTTGTCGCCACTGCGTTTTTGTGCGCAATTTTAAAAGCATGTCGTGTTTGGTATCCATGTACTCGGCCTAAGATCATATTTTTTTATTTCATCAAAAATTTGAGCAATATAGTGTGTTTTAGTGCATTAAAATAAAAAAAAGTGTATTTTTTCCACAAAAAATGCGTTTGAAAAATCGCTGCGCAAATACTGTGTGGAAAAAAAAATGCAACACCCACCATTTTAATCTGTATGGCCTTTGCTTTAACAATATATATAGTGTTTGGGGGTTCAACGTAATTTTCTTGCAAAAAAAAAATATGTTTTCATGTAAACAAAAAGTGTCAGAAAGGGCTTTGTCTTCAAGTGGTTAGAAGAGTGGGTGATGTGTGACATAAGCTTCTAAACGTTGTGCATAAAATGCCAGGACAGTTCAAACCCCCCCCCCCCAAATGACCCCATTTTGGAAAGTAGACACCCCAAGCTATTTGCTGAGAGCCATGTTGAGCCCATTAAATATTTTTTTTTTTTTTTTGTCCCAAGAGATTGAATAATGAAGAAAAAAAATAATTTTTTTTTTACAAAAAGTTGTCACTAAATGATATATTGCTCACACATGTCATGGGCATATGTGGAAATACACCCCAAAATACATTCTGTTGCTTCTCCTGAGTACGGGATACCACATGTGTGGAATTTTTTGGGAGCCTAGCTGCGTACGGGACCCCAAAAACCAAGCACTGCCTTCAGGCTTTCTAAGGGTGTAATTTTTTTATTTCACTCCTCACTGCCAATCACAGTTTCGGAGGCCATGGAATGCCCAGATGGCACAAACCACCCCCAAATGACCCCATTTTGGAAAGTAGACACCCCAAGCTATTTGCTGAGAGGTACGGTGATTATTTTGCAGATCTCGCTTTTTGTCACAAAGTTTTGAAAATTGAAAAAAAAAAATTTTTTTCTTTACTTTCTTCATTTTCAAAAACACATGAGAGCTGTAAAATACTCACCATGCCTCTCAACAAATAGCTTGGGGTGTCTACTTTCCAAAATGGAGTCATTTGGGGGGGGGTTTGTGCTATTTTGGCATTTTATGGCCTTCGAAACTGTGATAGGTAGTGAGGAGTGAAATCAAAAATTTGCACCCTTAGAAATCCTGAAGGCGGTGCTTGGGTTTCGGGGCCCCGTACACGGCTAGGCTGCCTAAAAGTCCCACACATGTGGTATTCCCGTACTCAGGAGAAGCAGGAAAATGTATTTTGGGGTGCAATTCCACATATAACCATGGCATGTGTGAGCAATATATCATTTAGCGACAACTTTTTGTAAAACATTTTTCTTTTTTTTTTTGTCTTTATTCAATCACTTGGGACAAAAAAAAAAATATTCAATGGGCTCAACATGCCTCTCAGCAAATAGCTTGGGTTGTCTACTTTCCAAAATGGGGTCATTTGGGGGGTTTTGTGCCATCTTGGCATTTATGGCCTTCAAAACTGTGATAGGTAGTGATAGGTAGTGAGGAGTGAAATCAAAAATTTATGCCCTTAGAAATCCTGAAGGCGGTGCTTGGTTTTCGGGGTCCCGTATGCGGATAGGCTCCCAAAAAGTCCCACACATGTGGTATCCCCGTACTCAGGAGAAGCAGCAGAATGTATTTTGGGGTGTAATTCCACATATGCCCATGGCATGTGTGGGCAATATATAATTTAGTGACAACTTTGGGCAAAAAAAAAAATGTTTGTAATATTCCCGCAACTTGTGGCAAAATATAAAATATTCCATGGCCTCAACATGCCTCTCAGCAAATAGCTTGGGGTGTCTACTTTCCAAAATAGGGCCATTTGGGGGGGTTTTGTGCTATTTTGGCATTTTATGGCCTTCGAAACTGTGATAGGTAGTGAGGAGTGAAATCAAAAATTTGCACCCTTAGAAATCCTGAAGACGGTGCTTGGGTTTCGGGGCCCCGTATGCGGCTAGACTCCCAAAAAGTCCCACACATGTGGTAACCCCGTACTCAGGAGAAGCAGAAAAATGTATTTTGGGGTGCAATTCCACATATAACCATGGCATGTGTGAGCAATATATCATTTAGTGACAACTTTTTGAATACATTTTTTTTTTTTGTCTTTATTCAATCACTTGGGACTAAAAAAAAAAAATATTTAATGGGCTCAACATGCCTCTCAGCAAATAGCTTGGGGTGTCTACTTTCCAAAATGGGGTCATTTGGGGGGGTTTTGTGCCATCTTGGCATTTTATGAATGAATGATTTGTATGGCGCTACAACTGCGAACTGAATCGCCTCAAGGCACTTGTCTGCTCTTGTTGGGATGCCACGTTTAGAAGAGGGGTGAGTCTTGAGTTTTTTCCTGAAGGCCTGATGGTTTTCTTCCAAGCGGATGTTGTTTGGTAGAGCGTTCCATAGCCGAGGTCCCTGTACTGCGAATCTTCGTTCTCCCTTCGATTTGTATCGGGCTTTGGGGATGAGAAGGAGATTTTGGTTTGTTGATCGAAGGCTGCGATTTGGTATGTATTTTTCTATTTTCTCACAAAGGTATTGAGGCGCATTTCCTTGTGTACATTTGTGGGTGAGGCAGAGGGTCTTGAATGTGATCCTGTCTTTTACCTTGAGCCAATGGAGGATCCTTAGGGATGGGGAGATGGATTCCCAGGGTTTCTTTCCGGTGACTAATCTTGCTGCTGTGTTTTGGACACTTTGAAGGCGCGCAATCTGGTAATCCGGTAATCCTATGTACAGGGAGTTTGCATAGTCGAGACGCGAATTGATGATCGTTCCTACTACTACCGCTTTTTCCTTTTCCGTGATGAAGGGGATGAGTCTGCGTAGCATGCGAAGGAGATGGTGGGATCCACTGATTATGGATCCTATTTGTGCCTCCATGGTCATCTCTGAATCAAAGATGACTCCGAGGCTTTTGGCTTTTGTGCTTGGGATGATGGTCTGTCCCAGGATGGTTGGTGGTGTCCAAGGGGTCTTTGTCTTTTTCCTTGAGTTTGCGTCGAGGAGCAGTAGTTCTGTTTTTGATCCATTTAGTTTGAGGGAGCTAGTGGTCATCCAGTCATCTATCAATGTGAGACATTTTCCTAGTTCCTGGTATTGGTCTTTTTGTCCGGTGATCCGGAAATACAGTTGAGTGTCGTCCGCGTATGAGTGGAAGCACAGATCAAATTTGCTAATAATTTTGAAGAGTGGCCGGATGTAAATGTTGAAGAGTACTGGTGACAATGGTGATCCTTGAGGGACTCCATAAGTGATTGCCCGGGTTTCCGATGTGAAGGCTCCTAACTTCACTGTCTGTGACCGGTTTCCTAAGAAGGAAGCGAACCATGGAAGATCTACATCTGTAACTCCTGCCCCTTCCTTGAGGCGGATGAGAAGCGTGTTGTGGTCCACTGTGTCGAACGCCGCACTAAGATCCAGCAATACCAGAAGACACGATTCTCCATCATCCGCTGCTTCTAGGGCATCATCCCATATTTTCAGAAGTGCCGTTTCTGTGCCATGGCCTGGGCGGAAGCCCGATTGTAGTGGGTCCAGGAGCTTGTGTGTGTCCAGATGAAGTTGAAGCTGTTGTACTACTGCTTTCTCCATAATTTTGGAAATGGTGTTCAGGCTTGTTACCGGTCTGTGATTGTTCGGATCTTTGGGGTCGAGGTTGGGTTTCTTTAACGATGCCTTGCTTGAGGGAATTCGGAACCAATCCTTCTTTGAACGACTGATTTACTAGGTGTGTAATAGCGGGGGCCAGAATGTCGGAGCATTCTTTCAAGAGTTTTGTGGGGATGATGTCGTTTAGTGATGTGCTGTCTCGGAGGCTCTTGATGACGTTTTTGGTTTCATCCACGGTGATCGGGGTAAGTGAAAAATGTGGTGCTTGTGCGCTGTGGATGTAAAATTCCTTACCTGGGTTGAGTTGAGTAGAGTTGGTTGTTGTTTTTTTTTTGTTGAATTATTTTATGAATGTTGACTATTTTGTTGATGAAAAAAAAATCGGATAATTTGTTGCAGTATTCTTGAGTTTCGTTTCCTAGGGGCTCAAGGCAGGTGGGGTTCATAGTCTGGGCGACTAGTTTGAAAAGTTCCCGTGGTCGGTTGACGGCTTTTGAGAGGGTGTTTGAGACATATTCTTTTTTTGCTGTGAAAATTGCTTTATGATATCTCTTGGTGAGTATTCTGTATTTTGTGTGATTTTCCTTTGTGGTGTTTCTTCTCCAGGCTCTTTCTGCTCTTCTGTGTTCCCGTTTCAGTAGAGTAAGCGTGCCATTAAACCATCCAGAATTTTTCTTGCGGATGGGTGCTCGATGTTTTGGGGCGACTGCATCTGCTGTTTGTAGAAGTGCCCTGTTTATGAAGCTGAGTGTTCGTTCTGTTGAGTGGTTTTGATTCAGTGTAGCCATTTTGTATGTTAGTGTGGTTTTGAAGATTTCCGAGTGTAGTTTCTTCTGCGATCTAATCCAGTGTGTTGTTGCCGCCGGGTTTGGTTTTTGCAGGAAGATGTTGGTGGCGATCTCAAATTTGATAGCGTGGTGGTCTGACCATGATAGCGCTATGTTGTCTCGAATGCTGATGTCCGTATTTTGCTTGAAGATGAGGTCCAGGATGTGACCTGACCCATGTGTGGGAGCCTTTACTAGTTGTTGGAGCCCTAGATCTTCCAGTTGATTGATGCAGGTGGTGGCGATGGGGTCTTCGGTGGAGTTCGCCCAGAGGTTGAAATCTCCGAGTACCAGAACCTTGTTGTTTTTCAGGGTGTGTGCCGAGATGAATTCCGTGAGTGGTATCGGTAGGTTTGTGTTTGGTCCTGGTGGTCTGTAGCATAGCAGCATGTGGATGGTTTCTTGTGGTGTGGTTTGCATCTGTAGAGTAAGTGTCTCCATAAAAGTTGCTGTGTTCTGTACCGTAGGTTTGACGAGCGCTAGATGAGCTTTGAAGATCACAGCTAGGCCTCCTCCTTTTTTTCCTTTCCTATGCTCGGTTAGGATCCTGTAGTTTTCTGGCACTAATTCTGTTAGGATGGTGTTGCAGTCGGGTGTTAGCCAGCTTTCCGTGATGAAGAGGCAATCTATGTTGTTTTGTGTGATGAAGTCATGGATTTCGTGCCTGTGCTTGACCGCCGATCTGGTGTTAATCAAGGCGCATGCTAACTGTTGCGGTTGAGTTGTAGTCTTCTTATGTTTGATCGTTGCTTGTGGATTGATCCTTAGTAGTCGTTCTTTTTGTAATATTTTTTGAATGTCGGTCGGTAGAGTTGCAGTCAAATTTCTTAGTCTGCGGAGTGACTCTGCTGAGTATTTGAAATTGCACATGTTGAGGTGCTCCAAAAATTTTTTTCCCTGCTGTGGGCGAGATGATGCGTTGAAAAAAGTGGATGCCTTTGTTGAGGTGATAACGGTCTTGCGCAAGCTGGTTGAAGATGTTGCGGATCTGTGGGAAACCCTGTAGACCTACACCCTCCCTCCCGTTGATCCAGAGGAAGGCGAAAAACCCCTACTAGCGCGGCCAATTGCTATTGCAGAGGAAAAAATTCCTTCCTGACCCACCGAGGGGCGGTCGGACGTTGGTCCCTGGATCAACTGCTAATGGTGGTCCCCTGCGATACTTACCAGAATATTTACCTTACCGGGTTGCTCAAATGATGGGGATAGGGTGAATCCTGATGTTGATCACCTGGGGAAGAAGAGGCGGCTATATGGTGATGCTGATGATACTGGTGTGTGCTGTTAAAAAACTTGTGGTTAAAACTGGCTGGTCTGGGTGTATACTGTAATTAAAAGCCTTGCAAAAACTTGGTTAAAAACTTTGGTTAAAAACAATTAAAACAAGCAATTAGACTGTTGTCTAACCACTTGTGGTTAAAAACCTGCATTTTAAAATAACTTGGCCGGTCTGGGTGTACCAAGATGGCCGCCGTACTATGTAGAAGCAGGTGAAGTGCTGTGGATTTGGGTGTACCAAGATGGCCGCCGGACTAGGCCTGAGCTGCGGCCTGTCCTAGCCCTGACGGCTCCCAGTTCTTTCCGTGAGTGTTTGGTGGGCGCTGAAGGGCTTGGAGGGGGGGGGGAGGCTCGCCTCAGCCCTGTTGAGCCGAAAAAGAGGGCTAGAGAGGTGATTGGGGAGGCGGATGGC